>VZRW01011454.1:1150712-1245117 GCA_013398125.1 Aegotheles bennettii | reverse complement strand
GCTCGCCCCGTCCTGTCCCCCCTTCCCCCCCCCGCCTCCTCCCGGTGTTTTGTAATTTTTGAGGTAATTTTTTAAAAAAATTCCCCCAGGCGAACCTCGGGGAGGTTCGGGTGGGTGAGTCAGCAAAACGAAAACGATCAAAGAACCCCGCACCGGCCGAGGGGGGGAGCGCGGTGAGGGGGCTCCGCGCCTGGCGCTGACCCCGGCACAGCCCTCGGCCGGGGCTGACTCCCGACTCTCTGCTCTGTTCCCTCCTTCTCCCGGCCCAACCTCAACTTTGCTTCACAGATTGCCTGGAAATTGTCACATAACACAAATACGGGGCTGCTCATCGCGTTTTTCACTTATTTTTGTTCTTTAAACCAGGCCCCTGTGGCAGACGAGAGGTGCTAACGCTTTCCCGCCTCCCTCAGGCATTGTTTTCCTCCAAGGTGCTAAAACTGACTGCGGGGACCTTTGGGCTTCAAGAGTAAAGCCTCAGCCCTTCCACCTTCGTGTTTATATTCCCCAACACGAACTTAAACCCCTTTTATATCAAGAGGTACAACCAGGAGGCTTCCAGGAGCAAGCTGAAGGATGGGATAATGAACAACAATTTGAAAATATGAAATATTTCATTGTTTCTCTTGGAACGGGGAGAGGACCCTGTGATGTGATTGCACAGGGGCTCCTCTGGGGTCAGGGTCTGGCAGCCCCCTCAGAGGGTTGCTGGTGGGTTTATTACCACAAATAATGTACAGCTGAGGGGAAGAATCCAGTCGGATCAAATCCTACGTGTATCTACTCTCTGGAAAGCCTGTGTAATTCCCCTACAGTCAATTAGTATTTACACGGCCATAACCGAGCAGAATTATACGATCCCAGTGTAGAAAACCTTTGCTAATACAGAAACGAGCAGATCTGAATTAAGGTGAGAAAATCTGGCAGTGCCCATGGCCTTGGAAATCGGTTTCTTTCCTAACCCAAATGAAGCCATGCTGAATGTCACACTGAAACGTTACTGCACCGCCTTTACAGATAAGATTGCTCTGCATTATTCTGTAAACCACCAGAGCCCCCTATATGGCTCTTATGCATTAATTATGATTTTATTGGAGCAACCTTTTACAGTTTGAATATGAAAATACGTAGATGCCGGAGCCAAATGAGAAAACGTGTGAAGGAAAACCAGGGAATTCCAAGTTGTGAGGAACTCCTGCTTAAATCATTGACATTTCCCACATGCCAGGACTGTCACACAGCATAAAGAAACACATGTTGGGAAGTGTCCCTGTATTCCCAGGATGTGGAACTATCTTTACGGAGTAGTCTTCTTTCATCTTGGCGTCTCACATCTTCCGCAGAAGTCTCAAGGTCTGCAAGGTTATGAGTGGACATGCTCTTCCCCCAAACGTTGTCTGTTAATTGGCGAGCTGCCCTTTCCTGCCTTCTCACAGAAACACCTCGACTAAAACCCTCTTCTCAACCATCTGATGTTATATTTCTAATTTGCTTCTTTTCAGCCTCATTCCATACTTATTTAACAACAGTCCCCACTACTCTGCTTGAATAATTTCCTTTAATGATATGGTGCCATTTGCTGCCAGCTTTAAACATTAACATTTACCAGAGTCTTTGAAGAATTAATTGATCTCGCTTGCGATACTGCAGATCACGTATGCACCTGAAATTATTAAAATATTTGAATAATATTTATCATGAAAGTCAATGCCCTCCTTGTTTACAGGAAATAAAGTGTCAATACAGAGTACACAGTCAGAATTATGACTAAAAATGCAATTACCTGTAAGTAATCATTTGTCAAATTGCTGCCTAAAAATGTGGCTTGCTTTGGGATAGCTCTATGAGGTGATAATTATCATAGAAGCCTGGTTTTAAAATACAGGCTGCTGAACAAATAAAAGCTGACCTTTGATAAATCATTCTCCTCGGCTTCATTTCCACTGAACGTCACTCGCTGCGAAGTGATGGAGCGATGGGACATCTCTATATGATGGGTTGGGATGACTTCAACAAGACATGAAAAACACATGGGACTAACCAGCATTGTTGTATCCCCACCTCAAAAAAGGCAGCACCAAGAGCTGTATGAAAGTTTTAATGTATATCTCCTAGGAATAAAACTTAATACGTTTGCTGAAGTGACCAGAGACGGAATCCAAGCCAGCATCCATAGGTATATTATAACTCAAACTCTTTAAGCAATCACCTGCTGCGGAACATGTTTTTCCTATACCTCAGACCTGAGAAAAAATAAAGGAAGTGGAGATTTTAGCTGGATAGAGTTTCTGCGTTTCCAGCCTCCCTGCTGTTGTTTGTATGCAGGTGACTTCAAACTCCCATGTGTTGGGTGAACACCGCGACACGCCGGACCAGTGGCAGACACGCAGACCAGGAACCAGATTGGCTTGTCAGGTATTTATCGAAGTCTCCAACTACTCCCATCTGAAAGATCTGAACCAGAAGCACCAAGGAGTTGAGCTGAGAGCGGATGCGGAGGTGAGACAGAAAGGAATTGAGCTTGTAGAAACGTCTTTTCCTTGCTACAGCCAAAAAAAGTTAATTATATAGGAGACTAGAGTCTGCCAGACAGACAATTCAAAGTTAAAACTGCTGTTAGAGATCTGTTTGCTCCTACACTGCTTTATAACTTCTTCCTCCTAATCAGAGTTATTAACACTGACAAGTTAAATAAATGAATTCATCAAGCTATAGAATATTATGAAATCTCTTATTGAGATAAATTAACCAAAGTAGAACCAATCATTTGTGCTCGCTGGTATAACAACACAGGAATATTAATTATCAGCCAAAGGTAATCCTGACATTAGTCAGTATGAATCTACCTCAGTTGCATCACTGAATATTGGGTTGTGCTGTTGTTTATTGTATATCATCCACGGCCTTCGAGTAGGCATGTAGGTGGGCAGGGATGGTAGCATTAGCAGTTCCTCCTCTGCCCAGTGTGGCAGGGGTGAGCTAAGGGGTGCTGAGGATGCGGGGCGGTAGGTCCGAAGGTTGCTGGCGATGTGTGCGGCCCACTGGAGAGCATGGCGGGCACCCGGCCGGGTTGCTAGGGGATGGTGCTGGCAGCCAGTCTGAAGGCAGTCGTGTGCCCTGCCCTGTCCCACCAGATAGAGAAAAGTTGCCAGGCAGCAGCTGACACAGGAGCAGAGAGAAGGAAGAAAGTATTTGAGAGGAGCGAGAAGGGAAGAAAGACCAAAGATTGAAAAAAAGAACAAAAAAACCCACCCTATCTGAATTCGGGGCTTTGCGTTACGAGCTGTCCCTACTGGAGAAAACATCCCTAAAGGAATTTTTCATTACTGCAGGGCAACAGTGGTTTCGTTATTAAAGACTTTCTGAACGTGCATCTTCAACAGCTGCTGGAAACGTTCTTCCCGTGTGAGCTGTTGTGTGTACATTTGCCATGGGTGGTGCCATGGGTGGTGACCGCTGCCTGGCGTTCGAGATGCTTTGGCACAACTCTGATGTGTAAACTGGGAGGCATTAAAAACACATGAAAATGGCTCAATGTGAAGACCTGCCCCACGAGTGCAATAATAAATGGGGCAAGAAAACCCCAAATCCTAAACCTGGAAACCATGACCTTGAGCTATTCCTGATCTCCACCTTTCAGCTGTTGTAAAGAAATGCTGTTACATCATTTTGCTCGCCACTGCTTGAGAGGTGGTACTGGACCAGCTCCAGGGCAAAGCCATGAACTGGTGCAAGTCTGCTAAAGACCAGCGTATGGCACCCAGACATCTGCATGGGACAAGTGGCATTTTGCAGTTAGCTGGATATGCTTCAGCGAAGGCATTAATGGGAGACCCTAATGCTGATTGCAAGCTTTGTTTCTCATAAAAATTAAGTTCATGAAAGTTGTCAGAACAGAAAAGAACTCATCACCTTTGTTAAAGGACAATTTTGAGGAAAAAAAAAATAAGAATCCCTTTCAAAACTTTCAAATTATTTTATTGCCCGATAAATTAAGTTTTTTATATAAAACAGGCCAACTTTTCTTACCTGGCACCCTGCTGCACTCAGAGGTGCTGCACCAGCGCGCAGAGGGAGAGGTCAAATTTATTTCCAAGGAGTAGAGTAGAAACTCCTTGTCCAAAAAAATAATGTATAGGCTGAAAAAAAGTATGAAAATTAGAAAAAAAAAGAGGAAAAAACATCTGGTTAAATCCATTTCAAACTTCCATGGTAAAATTTGTGTCAAGGCCACGTGGCATATTAACCAGTTCTAAGTACTTCTTTCTCCAGTTTATCCCAAAATAAATATACTCTGTAGCTCTGAGTACCTTTGTTTAATCAAATGTGATTTTCCAAGACAGTGGACACGCTGAGTTCATCTCACACATCCCCAGGAGCACGTGCTTAACCACGCACATAAATATGCTACATCACTAGTCCTGAAGGTCCAGTTACTGAAGTGACTGAGATTTGGACATCTAAGTAGCTCTGTGGTACTACCAAGTGAGGGTGCAGAGGTAACCAGCCCTACCAAGAGTAACTTTGGATCAGTTCCACGGTTTATAACATTTGCATAGGAACTATTCAGAAATCTATGGGAAAATTGCCTAAGGAAAGAACTCATCTTTTTTTAACTAGATCTCAATGCAACTTATTTATGAAATCTTCAGTTCCATCACGTACGTGTGGTGAAGTGTACAGCTTTATCTACCTCTTTTATTTCCTAAACACGGCATCAGGCAAAACCTAGTGGGATCTTCCTCAGTGATAGCGAATGATTAAAATAATAATAATACATAATGCATAATGTCATGCGACAGAAGTCATTATCCATTTCCACAATCTTCTATTAGGTTTCCATATTTTACTGCTCTCCAGAAGCACATATTTGCCATTTGCCAGAAGCGCAGAAACTAGAAGTAGTATATTTTCTTTAAAAAAAGGGTATTTTTTGAAGACTTGCATCTGGTGGTACTGGAATTGGAGAGAATACTTGCTGCTTAGTATTGGTAATGGATCAATCAGGTATTCACAATTGTGCAGCATACCAGGAAGAACAAAAAACCTGGGAAACTCACGGATCTCTGGCCATGCCCTGGAAATACACAAATCACTTCTCCTTATGACAATAAAATAAATTCTGATATATTTATTTCATATTTAAAAAGCAAAATTGCCACTATCCATTGTATGTCAGCTCCACGTGCAAAAAATATCTCAGTTTGAAGCAAAGCAATGCTATCGCTTTGCATTTCCTGATTTTGTGGGATTATATTATAGGTGCTTTTCCCAAGGGAAGCGCTCCCTTTCCATCTCGAACATACCTCCACATTGCTTGATTCACCAGTGTTATAAGCTCATAGCATCTTCCCGTCTCGATAAATGTTGGACACAAAGCCTGAGCACACACTTTCCTTCTGGCACAACTTTTTATTCTCCAGAGAAGCTGCGTTTTGTGCCTTAGCTGGGGTCCAGCCCTACGGCTGCTGGTGCACCAGTGCCACCCAGCCAGGCATGAGAGCGTGTGTGAGGAGCTGTTTGCCATCCAAACTTCTCTTAACACTTCCTTTAGGGGAAATTAGTAATATTTACCAGTTTGAGATGTCTGGAAAATTATCCTGCCGACAGCTATTATATTCACTTTTACAGTATCCTCCTGCAAAATCTCTTGGAAGGAAAACTTAGGGGTAACTGCACCACAGTATTTTAAAGATTAATGAGCTTCTCCCCCCCCCTACTTCGCAGCAAATTATTGTGTGATGGCAGCCAGGTGCCATAGCAGGATTTTCATTCTGGTTTTGGGCTAAATCTGATTAATCATAAAACAGATCAAATAAAGGAACATCTGGTACAAGGTTTTTGCCATCAGATAAAGGCTTTACGGTAGCAGCCCAAATGACTGCTGTGGCAAACAGCCAGGGCTACAACAGTAGGCAAAATTTTCCTTCATGGCAAAAAAAAAAAGAAATAAATAATGAAATAATTCAACAGTAATTGGAATAAATAATTGTTTCACTCCATAAAATCAAGAACAGAGCATATGACTGTCATTAAAGTTTAAAACAATCCCAAAAACTCAGCAGGCGAACAATAATTCTATCCAACATTGAAACATAATGTACAAGGCACCTTGCTTGGAATTTTAAAAACGCAGACAAGCTCCACAGCCCGCGCGATGCTTCTACGCTTTTAGCATAATCAAGCTCTGAATGTCATTTAAATGCACCTTTTAATATCACTTTGTCTTACATCGGGGAATAGTGAGGCTGCGACAAAATTTTTTTGGAGTTTATTTTACTCACTTTTGTTCTCGATATAAAAAGGTAATGTGAAAATGTGCCCCAGGGTCTGCCCCGCTCCGTCGCAGCATAGTGTGGTTTGGGAAGAGTAGGATCTGTTTGCAGTACTTGAGTGCCCCCCATAGGCTGCTGCTCAAATAATTGTTTTAAACTAGGCATAAATCCGAAAATCTTTCGGTCTTGGGGAAAAGCAGCCTTAAAAACCTTTAAAGCAAACAGCTTCCCCCGTTCAAGCTGTAGCTCACAAAGGAAAATCAAAGTGGTTGACGTAACTCTAACGCCAAGAACTCTTCACCTTTTATTTCTGTTTGAGAACTGTGTGTGGATAGAGGGTTAAGGCTTCAGTTAATTCTAAATACAAGTCTGTGAGGATGACCATTTAAATTGATACATTGTCTTCCCTTGTAGTTACAATGTATTTAAAAGAGTAGTTACTTTTCCAACAGAATTAACAAAGAATTCAAGGTTTAGAGGAATAGAAACTGCAAAAGGATATTGTGACTTGCAATTACATCGTTCTCAAAAGAAGAGAATTGACATAAATTCATATATGCTATTAGACAAGGAAAAAAGTTAATTATGATGTGTACTTAAAAAGTAGAAAATTTAATGTTGTGTTAATATTCTCTTGTTTTTATAAGTGCCTTCCACTTATATTTGCCAGGACATTAAAATATATTGTCCTTTTATCTGCTGTGTGATGTTAGGGTAAACATTGCCCTGGGGAGTTAAGGAACCTTCATGCATATGACCTTGAGGGTGCCAGATACCACCTTGTCAAATACCCACCTACCTTTAGAGCATTTTATGTCTGCATAAATGCACTTACAGAGCATGGAGAAGGAAAGTGAGAGAAGGGGCAAAGGAAAAGACTGGGGGGAAAAAAAATCAACTTTGATATATATATAAAAAAAAAGTTCAAGAGATGCAGTCATTGTGAAATATGTTACTACCTGCTTCACAATGGAACTGAAACCCTCCAAGGGGTTAACTCCCCCAGGCTCATTCGGCTCACAGCATTCACTCTTTCATGTCAGGAGATGGAATAACAATGAAACTCAGAAATTGCTACATGGAGGAGAAGGAGAGCTAGAAATGAGACAACGCAGTGAATGATACAGAGTGAAACAACAAGGTATTGAAAATTGAAATTCAACTTCTAGACAAAGATCACATTCAGCTTTATATAACTCTTCTTCTTTATAGCAGAAGCAGGTAATCTGTGGTCTGTGCAAGTGCACAAATAAGAAGAGCCTGTCCCTGTACATTACATTTAATCGCCGTCCTGAAACTGCAGTGACTCTTCCCGTAGAAAGACTCTTCTTGGTTTGATGTCCAGCTCATTTGCTGTTAGTCTGCCCTCGCAGGGACGACTTTGCTCACTTGGGTGATCCAGTGGGACACTCAGAGTCCTGTTTCCCTTCCCAAGCTCTGCAGTGCACCCTGAGTAGATCTGGAAGAAGTTTCCTTTGAAAGTTGCTATGTAGGTCTTCATTGATAACAGTTTCACAGTCATCACTCAGGGCTTTAGATAGTTTCCTCTCGAAAATGTGATTATAATTCAAACCACTGATTTGCCTCTCTTTCCCCCTCCCTCCCTCCTCTAACAGATGAGTATTCTCCTCTGGGCCATACAAATTTTGCCATGTTCTTTACCTAGGATGAGGATCCAGGCAGTGGTACTGGAGGAACAGGAGAAGAGTAGAAAGACGAAAGGCCTCTATGATAAATTGATCCCTTGTTCCACTGATCCTGGCTCATATGGGTACTCACTTCAATAACCTGAGAAGCTCTTTCATGGTGGTGAGCTATATGCCCGTCTAAAGAGAAAGCAGCAGCAGGCTTTGCACTTATACAGAAATAAAAGGACACTCAATATTAGGTAATACCCAATGCCAGTTACGTGTGCAAAGGAATTTCAAGGGCTTCAAAATTTTTATTCAACACTGGAACAGCAGCAAAAGAGAGGAGCTGATATCAAAACACACATTTACATCTGTGACTGTGAGGGAGCTGGCCTGAGATACCAAGGCTTCTTTTTCAGGTCTAATCACAAGGATATGAACATGGACCTGTTGTTCTCCAGCCCATTTTTCCTCGATGACAACATGACAGGTATTCTCCCCACATGTAAAACACTGGGGCTCAGCTGCTTTTCCCCATGCAAGAGGGACACAGTTTGACACCCATGTGTTCATTTTCAAAGCGTTTTCAAGAATTCCTGTCAAAGAAGTCTTAAAACAAAATTGCAGCATGATGAGAGAGGAAGTTCCTTCATGGATAAATAACTCACAGATAAGAAACGAAGGGTAGCAGTAAATTATCATTTTCTCAGTGGAGAAAGTGGAAGTCACCACTGGAGTCCCCAGGGAGACTGAATATTTCTGCAATATCACATACAAGCCAAGAAGACATCACTTACATTGCGGTTTACACTTTGCCTAGCTTAATACATGCAGAAGCCTGGTGTACACCAGTAACCCGGTGCCCTTCTTCTGAATAAGAATGCAGGAGATTGAAGAGGAGAGAGTAAATGATATAGGAAGTGAGAGAGGACAGAAAGGGTAACCCAAGAAATGAGCAGTAAAGAGAAACTTACTGGCAGCTGGACCAGTTGAGAAGAGTGATCCTGGTGGAAGCCTTCTCCAGCTTATCTAATAGCTTGTTTAAATCAAAAAAAGATGGAGAGAGGCAGGAATGTGACCCACAGGAAGATTTTTTTAATGAAGAGGCCCTGGAGCTTTCAAAATCAGTCCTTATTTACTTATCAGTAAGGCTTTTTCTTCCTAGAGACACACATCCTGAAGCTGGCTCTCCGCCAGTACTTGAAGACGATGAAAATAAAATTACAGTAACAGATTCCCCTCATCATCTTGTACTGAGCACTGTTTCTTAGGGGTACATGTGTATGCCAAAAACCCACCAAAAACACCAGATGCCGGGGATTGTATTTATGTCTTTTCTCAAAGTAAACAAAAGTATCTTTGCAAACCCATAAACAAGGAAGGAGGCGAAACAATTTAGCAAACACTCTCATTAAATGCGCTTTGATAGAAAGCTTAATTCCTTCCTTCTGATCTACAAGGGTAACGCTATAGCAGGACAAACGGCTGGGATTGCTTGAAATGAAGGCATGAGGATCTCATGGTGCCCTATGGCAATCCATCTGGGGAAGATTTCAGAAATATCCAACACTTAACTTTAATATAGTCTGTCCCAAAGGCAAGACTATTTGCTTTTCACAAGCAGTTTTATGAGCTACATCTTAAAAGTAATCACTGGCAGAGATAATTTATTGCTAGCCAGAGAGGATATTGAAAGGCAGGGGAGCTATTAATCATCTATGCAGATATGGGTGAGATCCTGGCCCTATGGAAGCCAATAGTAAAATCCTCATTGACATCTGTGAAGCCAGGCTATTACTCTCTGGGCTGGAGGTTTAAGTGTTTGCTCTGTCTATCAGGTCAAGATTCTTGCTTGCATAATTTACACAGAGTTACGTCACAGTTTGACCGAGGAAACATCTCCAGTTTGCTGAAATGAACGTTTTTCTGCAAGAGTCACAGTTTCTGACATTAATTATAGGAATTGTTTCTATATTACAAGTAAGATCCAGGTATGCTGGAAAAGTCCAGATATAGAAACACTTTTTTCTTTTTTTTTAAAGAATTGCAAGGAGCTTACGGTTCAAATCTTGTAGATGAGACTCTGTCACAGCCTTCCTGGCAAGTCTTCTGTATTTAATTACACTTTCCCTGGTAGAAGTTCTCAATAGAACTGTCAACTATTACAAACCAACAGCAAGTCCAATAAAAAATTTCAGAAATAGCCACACTCGAAATGCTTACATACGATTACATATGTCCTCACAAAAAGCTGTCTTTCATGTAAAGCGGGCACATGAGCTGCAAGAGTTAACTCTGCAGCAAAAAATAACCCAGAAAATAATACACAGTTTTAATACAGCTATTCCCTTTTCTGTTGAAGATGATGCTGTGTTTCATAGCAGATCACTTGGTGACATTGCGCCACTTAGATGTCACGACCAACACACTCTCACTTCTGCTCAATATTTAGATTCCTTGTGAAACGTGTTGCCAGTACTTCATACAGATCCATCTCCTCTGCAGCCATAAAGGATGTGATCAAATTATTTCTACCTGCTTGTAGACAAAGTGCTCTGGAAGCATCATTTTTAGTCTCAGCCCAGGGGAACAGAAGTGATTAAACAATTGCCGTTTAAAAATAGCATCACACATCACCAACAGTCCATCTTGGAGTCAGCCGCAAACTAGCAGCAGCAAAGATGTTTGTTTCTACCCTCTTCTGGGCTGCCATGGCAGCCAAAATATTCCCTTTCTCTGAATTGATTTGTTCTGAAAGCCCAAGTATATTTGTTTTCCTGAGCAAATCCTTATGATTAATAATAGTAGGTGAGAGTTATTTTGTGTACTTTATTTTAATGAATAAAACCCACACCACAGGGAGGTTTGTGTTCAAACAAGGCTTGAACAAAATTGAGTGAGGGATTTTTGCTTTTCGTGTGTCCTTTGTTTGGTGTTCGGGATTCAAACATGTAACACCTTTCTCTAAATCCCTGTATGGGAAAAGAAGGGTCTGACCCCAGCAATGGATCAAATCACTCTATCAAGAATATTTGGAACTGCTACATTTTGTTCAAAAGCATAGGGCTGATACGAGGAGTGATAGCCTTATCTATATGTTTATTTTAAAGTATACTCAAAACAGAAAATAAGAAATTTCATTAAGAAATTAAATAACGAATAAATAAGAGATCTCCTTCCTCTAAAGCCTTATCTATATGTTTATTTTAAAGTATACTCAAAACAGAAAATAAGAAATTTCATTAAGAAATTAAATAACGAATAAATAAGAGATCTCCTTCCTCTAAAGCCCAGCCTGCTGCCTGAGCTCACACCGGGCAGAGTCTGATCCTGCAGGTTCAGCTCACTGAACCCTGTTGTCAGCAGCTTGAGCGATATGCTCAGAGTGCAAGATCTGGTCCAGTGCATAGAGAATGAGATCTATTTAACAAAATCCTGGCAGCCTAGAGCCTTCAATTCAGATTCAAGAGATGCACTGGCCACCTTCCCAGGGCTGCGGGATGTCAGCGCTGGCATTCGGCACCGTGATCCCACGTCCTGGGACCCAAGTTCCTCATTACCACCTCAGGAAGAAGTGTTTGCTCCTTCCCAAGGAGGCAGGGTGCAAGGTGAAACCCCCAGCTTTGGGGCTTGTCTGAGTTCTCTAAAGACACAGCCCCATCACATTTTCCCTCGGAGGAGCAAGCGCACAGAGCAGCCAAGGAGCTGGGGCAGCAGGTCTGGCCTGGCATCAGAACCCGCCAGGAGCACACTCAGACCTCAGAGGTTTTGGCATGAGTCGTTCTCCCTACCCTTAGGTCCTACGCATGAGCTGCGTTCTGTCTGTCGCCTGTCATACTGCAGCTGGCCACCCATCCATCCCAAATTTTGGAGGGAAGATGCTCCTGATTATGGAGCATATGTTGCCCTTCCCTGTGCAGTGCAGAAGGCAGCCAGCGCAAGCAGAGGTGGGTGGTGGATGGCATGGGAAGAAACGGGGGGACGATCCAGGAAACGTGATCTGTGTTCAGCACGCAGAGAGGCATCAGATGCAAAAAGCATCTTAATTACAGCAATTCAAGACAGAAGTAAAACTGCCTTCTGATGGGAAACACAGAACATGCTAAGGCTGTGGGACAGATGGAGCTGGACTGCCAACGAGAAGGTCATTCCAGGGAGAATGCGGATGGGGCAACACCCATGGGGCCAGGTTCTGCTCTTCTGCTGGGTGCTGGCTTTGTGTTAAAATTGCCAGGCACTGCCTTTGGGTGCCCCATTCCTTTACTATTTCCTCCAGGAGAGGTCTAAATAGCATGAAATTATTCCAGTGAAAAGTATGCATCGCCAGATCAAATGTTCTCCATTTGTCCTAGCTTTTTCAAAGAACAGCTGATTTCAGTGCCTGCGTGGCTCTATAAAATAGCTGTGGAGAGGAAGGGCTGTGTCAGTATGTTCCTCTGGCTTCTCCATGTAATGCACAAAAGCCTTTCCCACTTCACCAAATATCCATACCCCCAGAAGGGGAGTCTAAGCCAATATTCACACAGACCTCCAGAGCACAGCAATTTCCTTGGAGGGCAGTGGAGTTTCCCAAGGCAAGCGACTAACCCTGATTTTCTAATCAAACAGCAGAGAGAGTTGTAAAAGCAAACAGAGATTCAGATGGCAGCTGCACATCCCACTCCTCGGTGTATTAACTCAGTAACACCTGACCTGACCACAGGCTGCAGAAAGAGGGACCACGCTGTTCCTTGTTTGCCTTCCTGCCCGCACGGCCCTCAGCTGCTGAAGACAAAGCTCATCCCACTGGGTGGTAGCAAGAGGATTTGCGAGTTTGCCAGGAGCCTATAAATGCCAGCACCTGAGCAAGAACACCACGACAGATTGAAGACGACATGATGACAACCTGAAGAAAAGAACTGATTAAGGATAGTAACTCCCTTTTTGAAGGGAGCGAATGCACAGTGCATGAAGAATAGGTATAATTTGGAAGTCAGACCATTAAACCCTCACTCTGCCACTTGCTATACAATTTCAGGCACCTTAAAAGATGCTGTGGAAGAAGTGTGCATATGGTGAAGTGTGAGCATGCATCTATACAAATGCAATGTTTGGTAGAACGAAGGCTGGGAGTGGGGAACTAGCTAAACATAAGATCGATGCTATCCTGAAATACTTGACGCAGGAAAATCAGGGCCATATTTTTTTATGCATCCTTCAAGTCTGGGCCAGATTTAATGGCTGAATTTAGTTATTTTCTCCCTCACTGTTTCTGTGTTACAAATCTCATGAACTGGCTGGAACAGATTACGTAATGGCTTTATTTTCATGTGGACTGAGTCACTTTAGTGCATTGAACCCTACCCCAACCCCTCACCCCCCATCTCTCTATCAGATGAATTCACACGTTGTGGTGTTTCCTACATTAAGCTGCATCCACTAGGCCAACTCAGGACACTGTCAGCAGCACAGTACACAAATTTCAAATAAGCTTCCAAAGCAATCAAAAATTTATCATTTATTTATTAGCTTAACACTTAAGCGTTAAGATTAAAAAAGGTCTTTGAGTTTACTACTGCATTTCACTCTGCATAATTAAAAGTGTGGATCTTTTTTGTTTGATAGATAAAACTCTCATGATGGGGTGTAATTCAGCTGACATTTCTGCTTTTAGTACATCTTTATTCCCACGTTTCACTGAAGAGCAGATGTGTTACATGCAGTGCTTTTTACATTTTGGAATTCATAACCCTTTAAGACAATAGCATAAATGATGCATCGTCGAGTTATGCATCATCTCCTGCACATACCTGACTGATTGAAAAGCAACTTTCCTGAATAATCCCTTCACACAGTCGGACTGGAGGGGCTCTGCTGCCCCAGGCAAAACTCCACTTTCCAGTCACCCATACAAACAGGTGCCACATGTTTTGCAAGAAGTAATCTCAAGGCTTTGAAGTTCACCCTTTTCCTGTCACCCACGTTACATCTGCCATGGCTATTCTGTCTGAAAATGGAAAAAAACCCATGAGCTCTGTGTTTTGCCACTTTTTTCTTTTTAAACTCTTCCTGCCCACCCCACTTCCCTCTCTCATCCTGGCTCCCACTGGCTCAGCAGAGGCTAACAGCATCCCTATGGAAGAAAGATGCAAAGATTTGCTACCCTGCACAGATCAGTCCACCTGAAAGTGTCAGGTAACCAAAGCAGGTCCTTGTCAGTTCCAGCAGGAGCCATGGACATTCAGTACTCACCTGAAACACTGTCTTCACAACAGAGAGAAAGCAAAATGAGTGGTTTGCTGTACATATTGGTGGCTGTCGCTTAACAACGGAGAAATTACATTAAATTCAGAAATTTTGAAGATAGGAGGTGTCTGGGGAGAAAAGAAAACCTTGGCACTTTTACAGGTTAAAAACAGAAAAAAAAAGAGATCACGGAGAGCAATATCTAAAACAAACACCTAGGAATACTGGGTATTAGAGAGTTATTTGGTGATGGAGAAGAAAACTTATTGGATATGAGTTCCAGTAATAGCTTTCTATAGCAACCACAGAAATATGAGATCTGGGCAAAAGGAAAAAGAGAAACAGATTTCTTTTGCCTCTGCTGATGAAGACAACAATTTTTCCTTGAATAAGGCTAGAGAAATCTATCAAAAGTCATTATTCATAATGAGCTCAACAGGGGAATATGAAAATATCTTAGAATGTAATAAGCAGGTGTCTTATTCTTGCCCAGTATTCTCTCCTCTCCCACCTAATGATGGTGAGGAAGAAATGGTTTAATTATTAGTTTTGCTCCTTAGCTGAATAAAATACATCTTACTGAGAGGGATTTGCATTTTGGACCTTGTTAGGAAGTCAGCACACACCTGTACAATCACACACTGAAGGCCTTAGATGAGAAGATTAAAATGTGCAATAATTTCAAGATAGGATTTGCATGTTTTGATCCTTCAATTGCAAAAATCCAGCCATAGCTATGGCAATTATATGCTTTTCCTTTACCAAACTGAAAAATTCAGTAAGCTAAAAAGTGGATCCACAAGAGTAAAAATTGATCTCTCATCCAACTTAAACAGGAAAGGAGTTGTTTCTGCTTAAAGTCTGAAGATGCTCAAAGTCTGAAGATGCTTAAATAAAAGCTCTGCTCTGAAATTTCTTCTATATTCAGAGGTATGCTTGGTTTATTTTTGTGTTCCTTACAGACAAAACTTATTCCATTTGGTTCTAATGATTATTAGGTAACTTATAATTCCCTTACTTCAACCATAGTTTAAATTTCAGAGAAATTTTAAAAAGATATGAACAGAAAGAGGAGAAAAAGGAAATCCTGAGTCACAAACGTGAGCCTGCTGTTTGCTAAATGCAACTTGCTCTGGTCTTGAGATGCCACTGTCAATAGCCATGAACACTGAGGGTAATAACAACAATAACAAGTCTACAGGAAAGAACAAGGCTTTTTCTTTTTTTCCTCACTATTTGAATCTCTGCTGTAGCCAGAATCACCGAGGGCTTCACTTTCCTGTTGCAAATGTACCTGTTTCAGCTGAAAAGCAGCATTATGTAAGATTTATACGTTGCAATTATAAAGCATTATTTTTAGACATTTCTCCAGCACTACAACATTTCAGCCAAAATCTAAAGTTGCATAAAAGAGCACTCAAAATGTAAACCTTAAAATGCAGTTTTAATAGCGTCCTCAGCTTGGCAGCAACCCAGCATAGCATTGCTCCACTCCCATACCAGTAAAAGCAATAAACTATGCAAAAGGCTATGGGTGGGGGAGCACAGTCTGGAAGCAACTATAACTAAATACTGGTTTCTGCTCTGCCCACCAGAAATGGCTGAGAGCATCCCGTTCACAGCTTCTACAGCCAAAGCTTCCATCCTGTAAATAAGGCTCTAATCCACACCCCAGGACTGGGGGGCATCTGTGTGTATGTCAGAACGAGCTTGGTAGGTTGCTTCAGACACGATGAGCCAAGAACTGCTAGATCTGAAACTGGGTTGTGGTCAAGGCAAACATTGTGAATTAGGAGCACATCGGCCAAAGCAGCTTGATTTGACAAAAAATGGCAACCTTGGAACAGGAGTTCTGATCAATTCCCAGCACCTGTCTGTCACCTAGAAATGCCAGGTGAAAAACTGGAGTCAAGACAGCCCTGTCTCTCTCCTTCCCTAAACACCTCACCAAAAAAATACTGAGAGGAGAGAAAAAAATACTGGTAGTTCAAATCTGAATTCCTCACATTTTCATCCAGTTTATTGTGTGTTGCAGAGTGTGCTCAGGTATCAGTTACCCCATTCGTGCAGAAGTAATAGACTTACCTTGCAGTACCCAAGTATTCGTGAAGAAAACAAGACTTGGGCATCTCAAAATGTCATCTTTCATTTTGATGTGTTGGGGTTTTTTGTTTTTTGTTGTTTTTTCTCTCTCATGGTTGTGTTCTTCCCTGTTATCTCTGATAATGCTCTGTTAATGCTCTGTTAATCAGAGTTATTTCCATGTCTGATAACTATAGGATGAAGAATAAAATGTATGGGAGCAAGGCAGGGAACCAGAGCTACTTTCTGAACACTGAGAGCCCCAAATGTTCAGCTCAGAAAATCCTGTTCTTCCCCACTTCTGATCCTCTGGCAAGTTGAAGTAAGGGACCAGGAGGGTGTCCCTCCAGCCAGGCACCCTTTAACACAAGGGAAGAGGAGTTTGCAGCTCCTTAGGGTAGGACTAGAAACGAGTCTTTTGACAGAAACACTTACACTGTGTTTGGGTCAGTAGTCACCATCCAGCTGGGTTAAAAAAGGAGAAAGCCCTGCCTGGGAGGGCAGCAATGGGCAGCTGCTTTTCCAAGATGCCTCTAGGCTTCATCCCAGGCAACACAGGCACTGTGCTCTCAGCCTTGGCTCCGGCAGCTGAGGTCAGGACAATTTTAGGCTCTGTCATTTGTATTTCTTGTTGCAGATCAGGGCACATCACTGCTCAGCGTATTGTTGTTTGGGTTTTTTTCATACTTCCGAGGCATTCAACATTTAATCCAAGTTCCTAATACCTAGAGTTTTGTGTTCTGCTTTTTCTCACCATTTTTCATTCTAGACTTAAGTGACTCGTGTAGCTGTTTAGTGAGCTGTATTTGCATTTCCACAGGTGATAGAGGAGTGTCCTCCTGCTGAGCCAGCCTCCCTGACTGTCTCAGGAGGACAGGCTTTGCGTGGAGCAGCACTTAAGTGCACTCACAGGTCCCGTGTCTGTGAAACCAGTTTCTCTGGATTTCATTCTGCTCCTACATAATGGCTGCTCTGCCTACTGCAGTATAAAAAAAAACTTCAAGGTGAGAGCTGAAACTGTGTGCATCGGCACAAAAAGAACCCCCCCCCCCCAAGTTATCAGCAAGAATATATTGTAAAAGATTATGCTGCAGAAAAATAGCTGCTGCTGCTCCTTCCATCCTATTTCTGACGCAATCTCATCTTGACTCATGTAGCTCAAATTTGTTTAACGGAATAAGATGAAATAATACTGCAACAGCAACATGCAGTCATGATTCAAGTTACACCTTTGTCTTCTGCTCACCAAGAACACCTGAAAATGTTAGCAAATTATTACTTCATTAGCATGGATTCAATTTTATTGACATATTTTAAATTTATGAGTGGACTTGTTACTATGGACCTTATATATGTCGTCCATTAATAGCAACATTAAATTCATCTAAGTCTGAATTTCAGGAAAGGACCAAAACTATGGGATTCTATTGATAGAACAATGTTAAATTTAGAAATAGGAAAAAGGGACCCACATTAGCTGCACATAATTTCAGTACTTTCCTGGGCAGGATGAGTATGTGCAAATGGAGAAGGTAGGTTTGTTAATGGTGGTTTTGAAAAACCACAACTGTAGTTTTATAGAATTATAAAAGACTGTACTGAGCGATGTCAAATATAACTCCCTGCATAAAATGTTTGTCTTGTCAGTCTGACGGTGCATGCACACCACTCCACTTGGCATGGAGGGAAGCTGTGGGTGTCTTGCTGGAGTAATAGAGCCATAAGTGCATATACTGGCAATTTGAGAATGATTGTTTTTATTCTCTTTCTCTTTAAAGCTGTCTCTATAAAGGTTTTATGTTTCTTTAAACTTTTTCAAAGTTCAGTGTTAGGACAATAGGATTTTTAATCTACCATCAGGTTCATCCTTTTCTCTCTCCTCCTTCTTCTCTTGTTTTTCCTGTCTATCAAGCAGAGATTTCAGGATATTTTCTGCTACCACTCCCGTTTGTAGTGATTTTAGAAGAAGCTCCAAATCCAAATAATCTCACTATCTAGGTGAATAACTGTGCATTTACACTGCAATGGACATTCAAAGTTACACTGAATTTATTTCCAATAATGTGATCTCTCCTCTGAAACTCAACACATTTGAAATGGAATACTGGGTTATTTTACACACATTTTCTTTGAAAATGTTAACAACAATAATAAAAACACAAACCCAAAATAATTATTTTATTTAAGAGCAATTATGAACACACAAATTGCTTCCTTACTTTTGATTTTAAAAGTCTATTTTTACCTCAAAATAAAATTGATATAATTCAGAGTTGTTAGAAAATAAATGGTTAGCAGATTTTTTTCCCCTTCATTTAGTGTGAAATAGAGACCTGTGGGCTCAGTCCATTAAGCTACGATATCTGCTACATGAAAACTGCAAATATTCTGAAGTTTCCAAAACAAACAATCCCAAACCTGAAAATTAGCTTAAAAACTCAGAAATCAGCCTGAGGGAAGCTCAAGGAAATGAATAAAAATATCCAGAAGGCATTAGAATCAACACTGGAGAGACTGTAATTGGGTTGACTTTAGGATAACTAATTCACACCCTGAAACTCTCATGTATTTGGGGGTTGAGTTGGGGTTTCTTTCAATGTGCTTACACTTGTCTTATGTCTCATTCTTGACCATGCTAGAGGGATACCACTTATGCTGCATATTCCCTACACTGGTTTTTCTCATTGCCAGAATATATACACGTGCATATGTGTATTTATATGTAATATATATATCCAAATTTATATGGAAAAGACCTTCTTTTAAATTAAACACACCATGAGAAAACTGCTGCAAGCCAGGAAAGTAATTACTGCCCAAGGTAGGCAGGCTGCATATGTGACATTTCCCTGGCAATTGTGTGGCACCAGAGCTAAAACTTCTACTTCAGATACAGTGCTAAAGCCTCTTCTTCACCATTAAAAAGTAAGTTATGATATACCTGCATTTGTAGTTGGGAAAAATGCATACTGGTGCAGTGTGGCTAAATTCTGGGCATTTAGCCCAAGGTAACACAAAAATAAACTCACTTATTTCAATAAAGTGATTTCAAATCTACACTGGGTAACTGAAGACAAGCATTCTTCACTTGAACACAAAATTTCTTCCTAACTGAATTGTTCAAAGAGCTCCCATATTTTCACCCAACACCATGTTAAAGAGAGCTTTTTTCCCCCCTTTGAAAAAATAGCAAAACCACAAAACATTTTCCCTTGCTGTATGAACTACACAGATATTCATACAGTCAGCACAAATTACTGGGATGACTCTGCCAAGGAGAGATATTTTTGCAGTCAGCAATCTCTCCTCCTCAGATGTCAGTGGTCATATCAAGAAAGTAAATAAAATCTGAAATTAGGCTGAGAAGAAAAATTACAGCAAAACCCTCTAGTTTAATCCTTCCAGTAAAATAAGAGCTCACCTTCCTGTGAAACCTTCTGGGCTATCTGTACAGCTTTGGCATGACCAGAGGGCCTATATGTTCATATATATGGACAGCATATGGGTCCTCCTGCAGCCAGCGTTTTGCAGAAAAACATACTGGCTTGGCCTTAAATCAGAAACAAGATCCAAAATTTGATCAACTTGGCCAAACTGAAAGGAGAAGTTGGAGGCAACAAAAGGATTTGTACCTTGTTTTCCTTTGTGTTGTGCTGCTCTTCCAGAAAGCAGCGATGAGAGGGCACTCTGTGGAAGGTCTGGAAACCTGTAAGGAGAAAACGAAGAGGCAGTGTTGAGAAAACTGAGCTGGAATTTATCCTTTGTAATTAAAGAGTATATTTGTTCCCCAGATTATCTCAGGGAGCCACGATTTAGAATTTACACACCTGGATTTTCTGGATAGGTTCAATGAAAGCCTCCGTCTGAACTCCTGTCCACTGAAATTACATTTCTTCAGGTTCTCCCATGAAGCAATATTGTACCGATGCAGAGTAATATCGTTTGGCCTCTGGATTGCTCCAGGAGCTTTCAGAATGATTATGAGCCAGTATTTCTGCTCCTGAGGTCTGTGAGAGTCAGGACGCTTATCAGCTTAGGTGATGTTAGGATTGCAAAAGAACAAAAAGAACCATCAAGTCTGGCCCTTTTACATTCTGGCCCCAGAAAGTACCTCTTAAAAGCATTACAGTTCCTGGTAAAAGTAAACATATCTATTTTAATCCATTTTCTCAGCTTTTTTGAGTTGTGTGGTTTAATGTATAATGTGGTATCTGGCCATAATGGCAGAATGAAAGGCAGACAAAATACTAGGATATTTTTCTGCTGCATTTTTTACTACTGGAGAGGTTACAGTATCAACAAACCATCTCAGTGCTATGGCCTCACCTGTAATTATGTCTTCAATTTTGGTTATTTCATAGAATGTGTAACATTGATAAAGGAAAATACTGAGCAAAGATGCAGACTGTAAAAAAGAAAAACCTTTAGATAATTTTGGGTTTCTATGCAGATAGATGAGAAATAATAAGATGTTTGACTTGTGCAGAAATTATAAAAAAGGAAGCAGTAAATAAAACACTATGTGCTGTATATTACTTTCCAGGAGGTAAACTCTGAGATCACATAAACTTCCCTAATGTAAGAGGGATAAAACATTCAATAAAATTGAAAGCTCTCTCCTTTTAAACATGTAAGAAAGCATAAAATTATACATCTTCTCTCCCTCCTTCTCCTCACACTATTAACCTCTGGAACTGGGTCACTATTGAGGTTCTAAAGATTAAGGGTTTGTATAGATAGGAAGAGCATCTACCATCAAATGTATAGTGACAGCTTCCTAAGATGTGCACACCTCATGGAATGAGCCAACCACAGCCTGGAGTTAGACAACAATCCCTGTGCTGGCCCTCCTGAGGGCTCCTGGTATCTTTCTTACAAGGGCTTGAGAGAAAATTCCCATTTTTTTGACCACGCCAAGGTCCATAGTGAGATTACAACATCTCCTGAAACATTATAAAAGTGATTCTGATTTTTTCTGCATCCAAAGTAATTGGTGACATTGCCCTGAACTCCTATGACTATGAATAATTTCATATTTCATGGAATTGATGTCTTCTCTTCCAAAAACTATTCCTCTCAGCTTTCGCCTCTGCAGCACTGTCTCTCACTGGAGGTAGTCAGGACTTTACTTTGCAGATGAGAGGAAACCCACAAATAAAGAAGAGATGAGATGCAATGTTTGGTTTAGTTTGGTCTCAGCACCATGTTGATGCAGTCTCTTTGGCTTGCACATGGGTAGGTGGGTCATTCACTGCTCTCCAAAATGCATCATGCTACATTCCCTGCAAATAACCTCATGAGGAATCATCCCCAGCTGAAATTATTCTCCATCTACCTTCTCGTTTTGCTGTCAAATCTAATGTGTGCTGCGAGCAGTGGGCTGGGTAATGAACATCCTATAAACACTTTTAAAAGGCAGGGCAGGGAAGGGGAGGATAGTTCATGCTGTAGTTAAACAGTACTTGCTAGTGAATCATTTAAAGATTTCCCAGTTTTCAGGAGCTTTTAGTTACCATGGTTCAATATGGCATGCTATACACGTAGGCACACACCAGGTCACATCAGCCAAAGCAATGTCGTGTCAGTACTTTCAACGTCTGAATGGAGAATAATTTGCTAATGTCATGTAGTGAGGTGTTAGGTCACTCGTGCAGCATGAGGAGGTGCCACCATGATGCTGGCGTTACCTTCTCCTGCTGTAGAGAGAAGAGAAGAGAAGAGAGAAGAGAAGAGAAGAGAGAAGAGAAGAGAAGAGAGAAGAGAAGAGAAGAGAGAAGAGAAGAGAAGAGAGAAGAGAAGAGAAGAGAGAAGAGAAGAGAAGAGAGAAGAGAAGAGAAGAGAGAAGAGAAGAGAAGAGAGAAGAGAAGAGAAGAGAGAAGAGAAGAGAAGAGAGAAGAGAAGAGAAGAGAGAAGAGAAGAGAAGAGAGAAGCAGTGGCAGCCATTGGGTTGCAGGTTTGCCCTCCATCCTGCCAGCCCTGTGGGACTCACACCCAGCAGGAGCGGCTGCCGGTCCAGCTGCCTGCTCCGTGCTGGAGTGGGGACAGATGCAGGAAAGTCTGCAGGAATGCATAAATCTCTCGGAGTGAGCACCACGGGGCAGCCCTCTTTGCTGGAGAGGGCTGCACATAATTTATTTTCATTCACGGTCTTTTCCTTTCATGCTAGCAAATAAGTAATCTTCTTCTTCTCAACTACATCCTTAATTATAGCAGACAGAGGATTATTTACCATATTGCAATTTCTTTCAGACCCATTAGTTTGCTCAATGTACAGCTCACCATGGCATTAGTTTCCTTTGACAGTGTTACTGTGAAAGGGTTTGCTAATACAAAAAAGCAACTTGTTGGTGCAATAATGCTCAAAACATAGCATCTATGCTGGCCATGCTTTAAAAGGTTAGGGAGGCATAATAACAATATACCCTGATTTGCACCATCCACCCCACAGGACCTTCAGAAGGCTTTAATAAGAATAATTGATACAATAATCTTGGAAAGCACTTTTAAAATGGGACTATATTAAGTTTATTAGCATATAACAGAAGTATATAGTAGGTTAAGTCATTAACTGGAATATTGTCCTAGATTGAAGACAAAACCTCATTAAAAAAAATTCCATTATTTTACCTTTACTGTTATTTCAATAGTCAAATGTCTGTTATGATATGTCTGTCGAAATATTTGAAGATGGATTTCATAATCTGTCTAAAGCAGACACCTTCAGTACCAATATGCTGGTTACTTTCATATATTTCCATCCTCTTAAATGTAGCCTTGATGGCTAAAATAAAAAGTTGTGCTTGTTTTCTTCATTTTAAAATAAACACTTTTCAGGTGATCCCTTAGAGGGGCTTTCAAGCCAGAGACTATGAGAGCTCACATCAGTCCATATCAAGATGGATAAAGTGGAGAAGGAGCATCCAGGCAGTGCACGGAGGCAAATGAACTATTTCAAAGAGCAAGAGCAGAGTGGAGGAAGAGGAGGAGGAGTGTGGGAGGAGTGTGGGAAGAGTGTCGGGCACCTGGCCTGTGCTGGCTCATGTCATAAGGTGAATAAAGAAGCAAGAATGGTGGCTCCTCAGGTTCTACTTGTGCTGTATCATGCTGCCAACAGCAATTCCCCTGCAAACCTGGCAATCAGATTGGGTTTTTTTAATCCCATTTATATTTTCAAGACAACTTCTGAATGTGTTTAAAATGCCAGAAAATCCTGTTAAAATCTCAAAAAACCCCTCCTGAAACATACCAATAAGACCCCCTCAGCTTACACACTTTCAGATGACAAAAAGAAAGCTGAAGCAATTTTTGCAACCTCAGGAGCCTGTTCTCCATTCATTGTTCTCCTTTCTGGTGCCCCCGGACATCTCACAAGATTATTCTGAGACTCTGGAAGAGCATTAAGGTCTTTCCACACAACCGCTCACTACTGTCGAGTTTTTCCCTTAGGAGAAACAGCATGAGCTGTTTATCTGTTTCCCTTCCCAGCTGAGCTGCAGAAACACTCCCCTGCGTTTCTCTACCTGGCAGCAATCCCCTCCATCCCATGTCCTGACCATCAGCAGAGGACTTGCTGCCTGTGGAAGGAGGTTTTGTCTCCCTGGGAAGCACGCGCAGGCATCCTCAGAAAGAGAGCACATCCCGAGGCTTCTCCTAGTATCTGCGTTGACTCCCCCTCACTACTTCTTGTTTGCTGTTTTCCTTTGCCATGCTGAAAGAAATGCTTGCACAAATTATGATAATCTTTTTTCCCCATAAATGTGGTAATAAGCACTTATTTTTAAAGACCAGTTTTCATCTTGTATGTGGCAACAGTTCAGGTATAGATTGGATACTAGGACAGTGACATTAATGAAATCTCTGCTGCTTAGTCTAATAAAAACAGGAATATGGCCAAAGGGGAAGTGGAGTTTCAATGGAAATAAAGAGCAACATTCAGTTACAGTAACAATTGTGTTATATATTTTTATATAGATTTGAAATTCACTGCTGTTTAGATCCCCACACATTCAATTCTCTGCCTGCTGTTACCCCAGGGTCTGGTTTTTAACAAGCCTTTAAGATGAACGCTGCATTCCTGCTTTTCACAAACACTGTTCCAGGCTTTGAAAACGCAGGGATCTGTTCTCGTAGTGTCTCACCTTCCACTGTCTTTTTCAAGCTCTTCTTTGTAACCCTCACAACTAGCAGCAGCGCATTTAAAAACCATAACCTGCAACTCCAGAGGATGATTTCATAGTAAGGAACAGTTTTCCATGCAAATTCAGGTGCAGCTTCACAATATCGTATTCAATCTTTTTGTTTGTGCTTGCTGAAGTCAGTAAGGAGACTTCAGGGAACTGGGGTTATTTAGCCTGGAGGAGACTGAGAGGAGACCTTATTGCCCTCTACAACTACCTAAAAGGAGGTTGTAGTGAGGCTGGGGTTGGTCTCTTCTCCCAAATTGCTAATGACAGGATGAGAGGAAATGGCCTCAAGTTCCATCAGGGGAAGTTTAGGTTGGATATTAGGAAGAAGTTCTTCACTGAGCGGGTGGTTGGGCACTGGAATGGGCTGCCCAGGGAGGTGGTGGAGTCCCCGTCCCTGGGTGTGTTCAAGGAACAGGTTGATGAGGCACTTGAGGCCATGGTCTAATGGTCTAATGGTTAGGAATATGATGGGATAAAGATCAGACTTGATGAACCTGGAGGTCCCTTCCAACCATAATGATTCTATGATTCTATGATTCAGGTGACCTCTGCAGACTGTGTCTCAGGCCCATATGTATTAGCTATCTGTGTGAGTGGCCAAATTCTGCTACCATTAGTCCTTGATCCCTTGATCTAGTATTTTATAATCAGTATTTTATAATAATCAGTATTTTTTTTATTTTATAATAATATTTTTTTATTCTATAATAATCAGTATTTTATAATCATTGACTCATTGGTTAAGTTAAATCAAAGTCTAAACTTAGTTCTTCTAATGTCTTGATTGAAAAAGTAACAAAAAATGAAAATCTATTTGAAGCCCCAGCTGCTGTTAAAACTTCGAGGATCATTTTCAGACATGGCTTTAAGAAAAAAAACCCCTTGTATTCTATCTCACTCCTGATTTTTCTTTCTTTTTCAAAATATAGCTTACTTCTCAAACATGTCTTTATTTGATAAGCCTCAGAGCACCAGTGTTAGCAGACGTTCTGAGTCAACATATCTGTCAGTGATTTTTTTTTTTTTTAAGCAAAGCAAATAAATTAAAGATCAAAATGGGTATTGGAATACTACAATGCATTTCTTCACATGAGGGAGCGACCTGGTTTGCCACTCTGCTTTACAGGAGCGATGTGCCACCAATGCTAATAAAGTGCTATCAATTCATGTGCTTTCTCAGTTAAATACTGTTGACTTCAAAAAGTGGCATGTCTTAAATTGTATAGTCCTGTAGGATACGTGATGCACACGCACACAAAACTCTGTGTGATATAGTGCTTGCCTACTCAATAGAGTATTGACCCAGCAGTGGGATGGAGAGTGGTGCTGGCGCTATGGCTCTTAGCTGAGTGATGCTCCAGCTTTGTCCAGAATTGGGTTCCTATGTGCACAAGTGCAAGGATTGAAATGCTGTATTATGACTCGTGAAAGGAAAGCTCATACCCATCATACTCAGCCCCCTGATCATCCAGGCAAAATAATGTGGCTGCAAAAGGTGCATGAATGCAAGTTTCCCCTGGCTTTCCTCTGTCCCACATGTGGACCTGGAGTAGGGGAGCAGGGGCAGATCACGGTGTGGGTTTCAGCATGAGCTGGGAGTTCCAGGCTCCTGGTTAGTAGTCCACACTTGATTATTTGTCTTTGGTCCTCTTGTTACCAATGGCTGCTAAATTAGAGTTAACCTGGGTATGCTGCCTTTGCTGAAATCCTAACTTAGCTTTTCTATGAAACACACGTTTAGTATCTATATCTCGCTCCCACCTTTGTAAAGTAAAATAATAATATTCCCTTGCCTCATATGGTGTAATGAAGTTTAATACATTAAAGATAATGAGGCACCAGTTGCTATAGTAATGGACTATTTAAATAACTAAGCAAAAAACCACAAGGAGAAGTGTTTCAGCAAAGGCAGCTTATGGAGGGCTACTTGTTTTGCAGGAAACATCTTTGGGATGGTGAACACACCACATAGAAAGTCTCCAAGAGGCTCTTCAGGGAGGGAGCCTGGTAAGGGTGATGAGGTGCCCGGTGGCAACAAATGCTGAGCACAGTGAAAGCTTTCCCATCCTGCACACAACCAGACTTAGCTGGCTGCTGGCAGGGTGGCAGCCATGGTGGGGGAATTGTCCATCTGATACCCTCAGGCTGGGAGAGGCACCTCTGGCCATCCCTTCACAGACTGACCGAGGTTCATCGCTTGTTTTGGGAAGGGCCAGGAGTCAGGTCCAGTGCCTGTGAAACTGCCAACTGGTTTGATCATTTGTACAGATGCAGAAGCCTGGAGTGCAGCTCCCTTCCCAGTCAGAAGCAATTAAACTCTCTGCTGCTAAATTGAACCATCTTTGGGAAACTACCTCTGGTCCTGAAATCTGAAACCCACCAGGAGCTTGTAGTGCAACACCTAAGGAACTATACCGCAGGGCTGGAAATGTGAGCTTCAGCTTTCCCTGGCAGAAGGTGAAATTAAATATATATTCTCCATTTCTTGGGCAAACGCTGTAAGAAATAGCTAGCATATATAACACGTAAGCACTACTACCAATCATGCTCTCGAGGGCCAAGTTTTAAAAATAAATTGGCTTCATCTGTATTCTTCACGTTCGTTGGCTGTGATCTGTGAACAGCTATTAGAGCAAATTCCTCAAGAGATTGAGGGAAAAGAAGGCTGATTTCTGAGTCCCGATCAGCCTGATGGATGAAGTAGGCACCACCTTGTCGAGAGGGGAGGAGGTCTGGGCAGCAAAAGAGGCCCAACCCTACATGCCCAGGGAGGTATCTAGCAGCCAGAAGGAAATTTTGAGCAAAACCTTTGACTTAGATACTTCAATTTCACCTAAGTCACACTTTGGGCACCTGCATCTTGTCCACAATCACACTGAACAATTTCCTAAGTCAGGCCGTAATTGGAAGAAGAAAATTAGAAGCCTACCCCATTCTGTAGACTCTCCTCAGTTATGAAGGCAAGGATAATTATTTTCATTCTTTTTCTGATCATGATAGAGAAAAGATGAATATGACACAGAAAACGATAGGTTGTTATTAACATTTTTAAGTTGTGTATGTTCTAATTTGGCTTTCAAAGAGAAGGATTCTTTTTTATAATTAGATGCTCTATTCCTTTGCAAAATGTTGTTTGGATTAAAATGCATGGAGAGGAATGGAGAAAATGAGTAAAAAAAGAATCTTGGTAATAGGTCAATTGCAAAATGTTTAACTTACAAACCAAACTATAAAGCAAGTGAATCTTTGTTGAAATCAATAGGAACTGAGATGGCTGACTGAGCAGAAGGTGGGAAAAATAATAGTTTGTTGCTTCTCTGCAGTGAAGATAAGTCAAGTCAGTCCATCATGACCTCAGAATATAGCAGACTTTAGACTTAAATGGCTTATTTTACATATGGGCAATGGTCTTCTAACCTGGACCGCAGCGTGCACCAAATTCCACTAAAAGCATTACTGATGGAAGGACAAATTACAGTACTGTCAGAATTTATTGTTTTTAAGCACTGTAGTGAAGCGAGGTGTTTCACAGGAAAGCACCAGTTTTGAGAAAACTTCTGTCTCAAATGCTTTACAAAAGGAAAGTGCAAATTCTGATTCTGGTAACATAAAGAGAAGTCTACCTCGAGAAATAAGTGTCCATTTTTATCTGATGCAAACGAAAGACTTGAATCCATCCTCCCCCAAGCACCATATGAGCCTGTGTCCCCATTGGGTTATGGTCTTACTCTTTTTTCCTATTCCAAAATAGCATTTATACAAAAAGGAACCCCTGTGATAAAGACTTTCTGAACAATTCATTATGGTCCTCACCTGAGAAAAGGATCATGTCATTGCTTTGAGTCAAGTAGTTAGTCAGCCTCCTTCCCTCACCCTTACACCTCTACTTGTTCAAAACCTATTTATTTAGCTGTGAAAAGTAGACTCAGCCAAGGAGAAGGACAGCAAAGGAATGTGTAATGGGCTGGTGGACACCGGTCTCCAGGAGGAGCCCCAGACTGAAGTCCCTGAAGCAGACAGGGAGAGAGCTGAGTTTGGCTCCATCACACCTTAGGTGAATGCCTCCAACAATGAGGTTTTATAATTTTGCTTTATGGTGAAAACTTCTGAAACCTCTTGGTTATATCTCAGCTCAGAACAGGACTTTTGTAATCTGAAAATGTTTTATGGGATGAGGAAATTACTTCCTGTCTTGGGCTTCTTTTCAAATTGGACCCAGAGTACCATTATTGAATAGTTTTTAGGTTGTCCTGGCTGGTAACTGCATTGACTCCATCATAATAAAGCTTTTACACCTTTTTTTTTTAAAGAAAAACCTGGCAGTAATTGCTTGAATAAACTGAAGGGAATTTGAGGCCTTGAACGCTCCTATATTCAGTAACTCGTAGGACTTCTTTTTTTTAGCATTCTGCAGGTATAAATTACTTAGGAAAGAGCATTAACACTTTACTCACACTCTCAAATATCTGCTCATGCAAATCACTGTATTGAACTCCTTTTAGCATTCTAAATAAGTAATTTACAAAACAGTTTTAATTATTTTGTCATCCTTCATGTCAAATAAGCATTCTCCCTGTTTGAGAGGAAAGTGGTCGAGACATCATGGGGTAAAATTAAATTCTTGGTCAAAGAATGGCACTTTCAAATTGAAATCATAAAGCACTAGACCTTACTTTAATCACCTCCAGAGAGATTTAAGCTGAAGTGTTACGCTTGTCATCGTAAAAAAAAGCCCAAACTGTGTACAAAGTCAGCACAGCCACTCAGCTAGTATGTGTAATCTGCTAAACTGCTGTAACTCAGATGTTTCTGACTATGGGCACAGCAGTGGTGGCTCTAATGCTTTTTAGCTGGTGAGGTTCTCAGCAAAAGAACTCGCAGTGGACGTGTTTGTGTGTGCCTGCAGTGGAGGTTTGAAAGAACAGCATTGCACAAAACAAAGCCACTGTAAATGATTAATTTGCAAGAAAATTTGAGCAAGATGGCAATAGTTATATTTGGGAAAACTGAAGAAAAGGACATTTCTTTGTAAATGTCATTGCAACCTCCTCTGCAGCACATCTCATGGGTAGCCAGAGTTGCCATGTGCCCAGCTCTGCAAGGTTGCGGCAGCCCATGAAGTCACCCCAAGGGCTGGTGCTCGGTGTCCAAAGGCACCAGAATCCACTGATGCATTCACTGAACTTGTTTTCCAACACTAAAGTCATTATAAAAAGTCCAAGAGCACAATTGCACAATTAATTTGTACAACTGACCACACAAATAAAAGCAGGCTATGGAGAGGGGAGACCCCACTCCCTCTCAAGTAAGAGCTCAGGCACAGCACCTGAGCTCAACATCCCCTCTCCAACTCACACTTTCTGAAATCCCACCAAGCCATGTTTTTTCCTGAGCAAGGAAGACAGGAGGAGATGGGGGACTGCTCATGTCTGTCCCAGTTTTACCAGGGGTGAAACGACTCGTAGCTGATACACTGAGAAAATCAAGGTCTGTAAGGTCCTATTTTTCAAAATTTCAGAAATTTATGAGAGCTGATTTTAGGTGCAATTGGTAACTTTGAGCTGTAGTGATCACTATGCAGAGAAGAAGAGAGAAACTTTTTTTAAACTGAAATTCCAATTGACCATTCTAGGGTCCATATGTCAAAGGCAACATCAAGTTCATGGCCTTGGTGGATAGCTGTATGAATGAAAGTTTGCCTAGGTAGACACTGAGAAAAACCCCTTCAGGATTTAATGATATATAATCATTATTTAAAATACACAAGTACTGAGAATGTAAGAAATTCCTTATTATTTTGGGTAACATACTTCTGCTTCTGAAAGGTGTTCAAGAAGATATGGAAACTATACATCTGCTGTCATCCCTCACGCCTCCCACCTGCAAGGAGAGGAAGATAAGAGCTGGCATGATAAGACAGAAGAGACCAGTCTGGGTTCTTTTATGACCAAAATGCAATCTTCTTCCTTCTGGAATATTGTGGATCAATTTTATGCTGAATTGAAATATCTGCAGAATCATAGGTTTAATATAGCTAATGTATTTTGTAAGCTTTTCTGATTTGATTTCCTGGCACTCTTTCTCTGTTGCGCACGGTAGGCTTTGTTACATAACAGGCTCTAGATGATAGATAAAAATAATATTATAATGAAATGTGAATTAACACTAATTCAATTTGGTGGGGTTTGGAGATAACAACTATCGATATATGGATTTTCTTGTTCCAGAGGAATATACAGTCAATAGCATTACAATTGGGATTGAGCAAATGAATTGTCTTATTAATGTACGTAACTGCTTTCACAACCCATAATTTTCCCACAGATTTGTAGATTTTCAGGATAACATTTAGCACAATAACTTAGTGTCAGGCTATGTTAGTGCAGCTGTGGAGTCAGCGGTTTAGCTCAGAACTTATTGCGGTTTCCAGAGAGCACAGGAAGTTTTCTGAGGAAGGGCAGGAGTGCATGGATGAGGATGGAGAAGAGTACAAAAGCCAGTGAATTCAGGGAGCAATAAATTCCTGTCCCAGGCTGCTGTGGCTACCCACTGCCAGCCACCAAGCTGGCCAGCTCAGCCCCAACTCGCACCGGTTGGACTTGATGACCCTGGAGGTCCCTTCCAACCATAATGATTCTATGATTCACCAGCCTGTGAAATCTGACTTTCTGCACAGCACAGACCAAAGATCAAATAAACATGGAAGATCAAATACATCATACGGCATGAGCCTAGCTGGTTTGTTTCATTTCTTTGATATGCACAGTTACAAATTAATCACTTTAATATATCAGAAATGGTAGCCAAGCCAATTAAAAAAACCCCACAAAACCCCAACGACTTTTGGTAGCTGATTTTGTGAATAGCTTTATAGTTTTTGGTATCACTGATACTGGGAAGTAAACATAATTCACAGGCTAGTGTGCACATGAAAGGGAAACTTTCAAAAGGAAAAAAAAAGAAAAGGGGTCTAATTAACTAGTTGTCACAACATATTGTGTGGCACATTCATACTTAAAAAAGGTTCAAAGCCATTTAAAGAACGTATTTATCTATGAAGAAAAAACATGGTTAGATCTAACTGTATCAGCCACAACAGTAGATTCTGAATAAAAGATCATATATGCCATTTATGATACCTTCAAACAGGGAGTGCCAAAATGTGTTTCTAAGATGGCAGCATGATGCATTTTAAATTCAGGATCCTTTCCAAGGTCCTCTAAAGTCAGATTTAAAATAATTCCTCTAGGATCTGACTCTTCCTTGAGTCATTGGGGTAAAAAGCAATAAACAAAGACACTGACACTTACTGGTCCAGTTACGAACAACATCATGCTGAGCAAGGGACATATGTTATGATGAAGGGAACAGAAACATTTCCATTAAGAAGACTATGCCACCAGCATCTTCTGGGATAGAGAATGCAGGAGGAGAAAGAAGACAAAACCCCATCTGTTTTCTTTTGATATTTTTCAATGGAATCTTTACAGCCCAGTACCACAACAAAAAAGCTCTTTTTTCTCAGAGCTCCAGATGGTGAGAGACTCCAGAGAAGGAGAAGCTTTCCACCCCCATCAGTAGGCTATGTGCACCAAGTTGTTTACATGAACCTTTGTCCCCAGGATAACTTTGGCAATTACTTAGGAGTCATTAAAAATGTAAGCACACTCCAAATTTATTGAATGATGACATTAAAGGTATCTGTGAAATGATTAATTTGGTCCAATTGATGCACCCTATTGCATGCAGCTCCTGAGGATCAGTGGTGCGGTGCTGTCAGCAGCAGTGCTGGCTTTGGTCAGGGCTCTCAGCCTGGATGTCCCTTTGGGCTTGACCTTTTTGACCAACATGTGTTGAGAAATGGCTACAGGGAAGAGGAGGAACGGATGATGAGCTCAACTTTGCTCCCTGAGCCCACTGTGGTTCATTGTCCTGTGGTGAGCTGCAGATGTTGCAACATGTGGCTGGGAGTGGGTGTGTGCAGCAGCACAGCCACAGCATTGCAGAGTGGGAACTGCTGGCTCTGGGTAGAAAGTCTATGGAAACAATACTCTTCACATAGCCCCATTTCTTCCTTATTCCCAATGGATGGGGCCAGAGAGCTCCTCCCCTCCAGTCTGCCTAACTGGCTTCTGCAAATGAGGCAGTTCTGCTGTTGATTTCCCAGCATAAGGTTGGAGAAGAGGAGGAACACAGGTCTTACGTACGCTTTTTATCTTCAAAGATACACTTTTTCATGCTTCTTCTCATCCAAATCATTTTCCGGTTTTTGGATGATTTCCCAAAGTTGTCATGGCACAGGAAAGGCTTGAAGTGGATTTAAATTGGGAGATTTTTTTGCCAGATCAATACAGGGTTGTCATTCAGTGTGTAAGGGGAAAAGGGCAAGTATGAGACACTTGTGAGGGAGCTGGGCAGGCAGTTCATAGTTGAGGGGATATATAACAGGGTAAGAAGTATTTAAACTTGTAACACATGTCCCCATCTTTTTATTTGCAATGGGCTATATCCTAAAATGTAAGAAGAGGTCCCTTCCAACCATAAAGAGGTAACTTAGGTATTAGGTAACTTAGGCATTAGGTAACTTCAACTAGAATGACTTACGAGGAGGAAAGCAAAACTCTGCTTACTCCACTTGTCATTTGTTTTTTCTTTCCCTAATGTAAATGAATAGCAGCCCAAGACAGATCTCCATGTTCAATCCTATACAATTCACTTGAGGTCTTGTTTAAATCTGGTCACCTCTGCTGCTGAGAGGAGACTGTTATTACCCCGTCTGAGCTGATCTGCCACGCTCCCTGCTGATGTTCACAGCCTGTGTTATGACAGAGAGGTGTTTACACCAAATGGTCGTTGGTGGTCAGCCTTGCAGAAAGGGAAAAGGCAAGAATTTCATAGCTGAAATCACTTTCACCCTCTTTGTGATGGATCCCATCAAATCAGTGTTGTGAGAGGTAAAAGAGTTTGGGTGGCCTTTCAGTGTCACTGAACAAATAGTTGCTGTTCTTTGTGATAAAATGACAATGCCATTTCCAGGGCTCTCAGTCCAGGCACCACTGCTCCCAGACACTGAATCCTAATTGTTATATACCTTGATTTTATTTTTGAGGTAAGTTGATGACAGTGAATAGATACGAGGCCAAATACAGTCATTTGGTTTGTAAAAATATGTGTTAAAACTGTAACATTTCCACAAGCGGGGAAAAAATATATCAGGCATTTGTAAAGACTGTCAGATCTGCTATGATCTGGTTAGAGGAGAAGACTCTCTAGTTCATCCTACTCTCTCCAAACATACCTGCTGCTGGGTGCTGGACCCCAACTGCAGAGGCAACATCCCCAGGTTTATTCATGCACTTAGTGGCTGTACCTGTGTTAGCCTGCAGAGATGACCAGGAGCAGATCTCCACAGTGGAGCAGTGGGTGCAGATGTAAATCGATCTGAATGGAGGTGAAGAGTTTGATGGGGGAATGAGCCTGGAGTAGGGCAGGTTGATTCCCAGTGCTGCCAAAGCGAGCCCTCCAAATGTCCCAGGGCTGCTCGCTCGTTCTGGTCCCACTTGAACGTGCAGCTAGAGATACTTTCAAGCTGAATTTTTAGATTAGCTGAATACTTACTCACAGAAACTGATTATGAGTACAGGCTGATTATAGTAATTTTTACATCTCTGAACAAGTTTTAGATGTCTCTGATGAGTGTCTATCCCTCCCCTTCCCCCTAAAATGGAGGCACTAGAAATCAGTGAGCACTTATACTAATGTTGAAGATTTTCTCTTTTGTAGACTTTTTTTGACAAAGCCTTTAATGCACTTTTGTTTCACCCAGATGTTGACAGGAATAAATACAAACAAGGCCCAGACCAAAGTAACGCACCAGATTGGGCTGCAAAGAAGGCTTGAATGTGACTCTCTGGAATGTTATCAATTTAGGTGGGTCCAGATCTTGTACAATCACAGAGAGTTTAGGAGGATATTCACAATTCAGCAAGTCTTCGTCTTCCTAAGTAGCTGTGAGCTGCATCTCCCAGAAAAATTTCCTTCTGAAATATTGACAGTTTGTTATAGAAATGTTTGACACAAAAAAAAAACCCCAAGCCCCTAAACACCCTTTTAAACCTCGATCCAGATCCATCACAATCCTGAATCTACCAAAATAATAATGTGTCATTAGAAACATATTTGACACTGTTTCATTATAGATTTTTATGTCCACTAGACTTTGATTGGGCAGATAAATCTTAGTACAGTTTACATTGTGCAAAACATTCTATCAATAAATAAATAATGTATTCTTATCCCCAAAACATCTGTGTAAGTTACTATACATCAAAATTAGTTCTCTGTCAAACACACCTTACCTCCTACCTCCTCATAGGCACAGAGAATTCTCCAAAACTTTCATGTCTGCAATCTGTTATGGCATGTTGGGGGAAAATACAGTTGCTTAGCTGAGAATAATCCAATACTTAAATCAAGGGTTTACGGAATAAATTTAAGAAATCATGCAGAAGTTCAAGATTTAGAATCACTTTAAAATTTTGAAGTGGCTCTATTTTTCGTTCTGGATTATTGAAGCAAGTTGTGGCGCAGCGTGTCAGGTTTCATAAAGCAAAGAGATATCCTGTTTATTAATCTAGGTCTACCTAAGTCCAAGTATTGACTGCTGATTTGCCATGCTCCCTGAAAAGATCTCGAGAGAGACTGAAAATATAAGGATGAACTACAAAATTTGTAATCATCTAGGATGGGGCATATCCCTGATGAATGAGAAGATGATATAATGACTTCCAGGCACAAGAAATCAATGCTCTATGTTTCCCCTCTCCCCTGCCCCAAAAGGAAAGAAAAATTATGTACATGACAATACTGAACTCTAACAAGTTTTGGAGACAACATAATATATGCACAATGGAAATGAATGTCCAGAGAGCCAAAATATAACCACCTGTAAACTTAGTCAACCTCACCAAACAAGCAGAAAGAGGGTTTTCATACACAGCTTGGAAATGTTTTCTATGGTTTCTGTTGTTTTTGTCTATAGCTTTTGAAAATGATCCTTGAAGATCCATATTATGTACTTTATCACACTTGTATTCAGACCAGATATAATATCAGATGTATTATAGGTGGTGATTAAACTTACTCTTTTCATAGTTTGGATATAAAAAGTGAACATTAATTTTGAGAATACAAAATTAATGTGTTTTTTTATTGCTGCCTTTCTTTTAGGTAATTTCATTATATCTACAGAATTAATGAAAACAAGCTCTTTGCCTTTCCTTTTTCCAAATATATCTCTTCATATGGAATTGTGAACGACATTTTGCAGAACTGGGCACAACATTTCACAGAATCACACAGAATCTAAGGGGTTGGAAGGGACCTCGAAAGATCATCTAGTCCACCCCCCCTGCCAGAGCAGGGTCATCTAGAGTACATCACACAGGAACGCATCCAGGCGGGTTTTGAATGTCTCCAGTGAAGGAGACAATTCAAAATTTCAAATTCAGGATTTCAAATAGCTGGGTTTGCTTCTTTCACCTAAACTAAATTTTTTAGATTTTTTTTTTACTATTCTTGTACTATATTCCTGCTCTGGAGATTATTATAGTTTATCTTGCTTATCAAATACTCACTGACATTTATTGAGCTGGAAATATTGTTTGCTATTAACTGTCAATCAATATCCTGACTCCTACTTCTAGCTATCCATTCTGTGTTTTAGTTCTGATTGATATTGGAAAAAAATCATTACTGCATGAAACCTAATACAGAAGTAACTGGTGGATATGGTGGTGTGTTGAAGAGACAGCGAGTGTAGCACCTACTGTCCAAATTTGGAAGTCACTCAAAATCAAATACTGTGTTACTTAAACTCAGCTGCTTTCAATTAAGAAAACTTAGTGAAAACTCAATGCTAAGAATGAGTCAAGGCAAAAAATTCTATAAATAATTGGTCGAATGCACCTCCTGCAGATTTTAGGGTCTCAGTGAAACATCCCTTGGCTTCAGTATGAAGAGCATCAAACTTTCTGTTTGTTAACATTTCAGATATGAGAATGACAGAATAGATAAGGAATAGTTCGGAAATGTTGTAAAGACAACAGCAACAAAGCAGGAGGTGAGAGAAGTTAGAGAGATTGGGTGTAATGAGTAGCTGATACCATTTATATCCTACAGATCTAATAGGATATGATACTCTCACATCCTCATGTACTCACATACTCCTCACATACTCATATGAACATCCTTGACAACATGCTCAGTTCCTCAGAGATTATAGATTTATTTACATGAAAATGTTATAGTATTTTAAGGCTGTCTAGGAACACATCAAGGAAAGCAAATTCAGAGAGTGAAGGTGTTGCCAATGTGCTGCAGAGAGGGCTAAGAGTGGCCTCTAGGGAAACAGGAATCACCATCCCAGCTCCCCACACTGCTCAGTTTAGGCACTTAGCATAATCAGTGAAGTTACTTTGTCTCCTTCAGCTTTAACAGACAGGAGCAGGACCCTTAGAAGATGATGTCTGTGATTGGACAGAGAAGTCCCTGTAGCTCCTGTGCTGGCTGTGGTCTTCGGCTTGCGATGAGGTGACTTTAAGCTTTACTTAATTGCTCAGATATTGAACCAAAGTGATCTCCATAGTAAGTTCCTCCTTTCATGTCATCTCAGTCCCACACTCCTGTACCTAGCATACAAGCTGGTTCCTATGGAAGGTCTTCTCTGGAGTGAACTCAAGGGTTCCTTGTTTGGGAACTCTCTCTCATTACAAAGGGATTATTGTATGGAGACTCCCTAAGTGCCTGAGCTGAGCTGCACAGCCTCTCACTCCCATGCTTTGTGATCATAGATAAGGAATGACCTAGGTGATGCCTCCATAGTCCTTCCTAAAAGACAGAATTAAAAAGGAGCAGTGACAATACCCTAGCAAGAATGTAGCCACCTTCCCAATGCGATCATTCTGCACAAACCTTATGCTCAGCATTGTTAGGTCAATGGAGCACAGATGGGAAAGAAGGCAAAGTAGGTAAATCCTATTGAGTCCAACATATGCATGTAAAAAGAAATTACTGTTCCTTTTAGGTGTTGGGTGTACAGCGTGGTAGACTCCAGTCTTCCCAACACCTCCTTTTAGTCTCATGGACAACGGGAGTGGGAGCTTTACTTGGACTTGGTAATATTAAACTTCTTTTCCAACCAAAACAATTTGATGATTCTGTGATCTCTACACTGATCAATGAATAGGACCAGCCCTGACTTGCCTGGCTTGGAGGATGAGGGGGAGTGGTGAAGTCAGAAAGCATATGCTAACGAAACATGTTAGATCAAGATGCATTTCTCTCTTCTATAACCACTAATGAAGAAAACAGTAGTGCTTTTGTGATAAAGGCATATATTCAATTGGAGATGGCCAATTTAAAAACAAATTGTCAGTCTGTGAAGTTCTACTTAGCTGTGAAAAAATAGGACCTTAATTTTTTTTCCTGATCAGACAGTTTTGTTTATGCAGCTCGATTTCATTACCTCTGGGGTGACTTTCCAGGTCACTCTAAGAAAAACACCCTAGCAATTATATTAAATAGAAGAACAAAATAAAACCCCCCTGATTGTTCTGCTTACTTGAATCCTGCCATTCTGTCATTCCAACATGAAAACTGTCCTTGAAATCTAGTACAACCTCCAAAGGCAAACAGTGGAGCTAGTTTATATAAATCAAATTGGTGTCATATGATCCCCAAGCCCTGATGTGTTTCTGTAAAGTTAGAAGCAAACTCTATTTTAAGCACCAAAGAACTATGTGTCGTCTCTTCTTTTTGTTTTGTCATTCACCAGGGGCACACACCTAAATAAAAAGAATATCTTGATATCAATGAAGGCATTCTCCATATGGTGATGTACAGCCCAGGCTAAACTCTAATAAGGGACCTGCTCATATGTTGTAAACAAGTGCAAAGCCTGAGTCACTTTGTTGTCACACCTGACTCTTACCCTGAGTGATACTTCCAAACATGAGAAAAACAACTCCTGCACAGTCTTGCAAAATATGAAGCCTAAAGGTTCAGCAGCAAAACTCGCAGTGTGAGTACTGGAAATGGGCTTGGACCACTCCATGCCCTAAAATGGGTGGTTTTGTGCAGAGGGAAAGCACAGAGTGAGAGCAGAGTAGCAGATTTTTGAAATGGCAAAGAGACACCTACTCTGAGATGAATATTTCTTCCAGTATTTTAGGAACCTAAATTTAAGGTGAAAGAATCCTAATAATTAAAACAAAAGGAGAGGATGAAGAAAAAATATTTTTATGGTCAGCTCCAGCTTTCTCTAATTCTCTCCTGTGCTCTCTTTCATTATTCCCTCTTCCCTCTCAACCTTTATTTAGACATAAAATATTATTTTTGTTATTATGAAGCCTAGGTGACTGTTGCTTCTGAATCAAGTTATGTGCTTAGATATGGATTGAGCAGAAAGTCTTCCTATGAAAACAAAAAAAAGTGCCTTTTTCTGTCAAAATTTATTAAATAAAATATCCAGTTCCCTGGCAAGAAGAGTGGAACCACTACACTTTAAACTTTTCTAGAAAACAAACATTCTGAGCACAGCAGCCTATTAGCTGCTTGGCACTAGTTTCATTATCTATAAAGTTATGTGACCTTGGCCATAAAAAACCTATAATCTGGACTGCATAAAAAAAATCCCCTTCCCTTAAACAAGTTTTGTGTGTCCTCGTAGCTCATGCATTTGTACTTCCTATTTCAGCATCTCTCTAATAAGTCCTTTGAGATTACACTTTCTTGTATACCAAGTGCACTAGTTAAAATTCACATTTATTTCAGAAATACTTAGAATTAAAATGCACACGCATATTAATAATTATTTATATTTTTTCCTCTCCAGGTAGCATCAGATTCTACCTCATGTTTAGTATAAGCAGTCTTTTCTGGTAACCTTTCAGTTACAAAGAATTCAGCACTCACACCTATCAATCTTTTAACGCAGAGCTGCCAGATCTCGTAACAAAGGGGGATTTTGTTTGAAGGACAAACCAAAGTGACTTGTGTTTCCAATATCTGTAATATCCGGCTTCTTATCAGTATTAATAAGAAAATGTAAATTGTGTTGCTGTCAAAAAACTGAAAAAAAAGTTGAAACGAGCAGTACAAGCAGCAAATTGCTTGCAATATGCCATTATATTCAGATGGTTATTTTCAGCTATACAGTAGTTTACTTGAGGTGAGCAAAAAGAGCAATCAATGCAAAAAAGGACAAAAATGTTCCAAGTCTGACTTTCAAATATGAGCAAACAGAAGAACATAATGGATAATTGTACCAGAAACATTAACACATATCAGTATGTAAATCACAAGCAGATTAACCGTTAATCTATTTATTGAGATTTTTATTTAAAATAAAAACAAAATTACTATTAAATATGCAAGAGTTTAGAAATTCTGAAGTACTCTTGGAAAATCATCAACATTTAGTGAATCAATTTTCTGTCTGCTTTGTGAAAACAACTTCTGCTTTATTGCTTTTTGGAAACCAAATTAAAGTGAAGCTTTATAAAAGCTATTAAAAGAGAGAACTTGTGGCTTGCAAAGTGTTGCCCCCTCTGACTAAATTATATCATTTCTTCTTCTAGTTTGATTACCTAATGTTATTCAGAAAGCTCGCTCAAAGTAAATACCTGGTAGACTAAAAGTCAGCTTTTTCTCTTACGTGTTTGAAATGACAAGAAATCACAGAGCATCAGTACTGTGTAAAAGGGTCAAATACGGTCCGACCATCTCTCTCACTAATGCATGACAGGAACCTGGGGATGTGTAATCAACAGACAGGTTAGAGGTTAGCTTTGAAAAGTTTATTCTTTCAGTGAATAGATGGCGTTAAATAAAATGTTTGATGTATTAGTTGTTTACCTTCTTTTCAGGGTAACCTGCAATTTAATGTACATTAGGCGTGACTATCCTGGTTTGCAAATTAAGGGTAGGATGAAACATCACTGAAATGTCTTTCTGGTAGCAACACTAATTACTCTGGCAAATATAAACCAGTCAAGGGGATCAGTGAAAACCCCTGCTTTCTGAAGAATAAATCTGGATACATTAAATGCTCATAAACACCAAAATTATTAGGAAGCTCTTATTTGAATGTGAGCACTTCAAATGACTTTTGAAGAGGTTATATCCTCAGAAGATATTGCTCAGGAGGAGATGCAGCCTTTCCTAGAGGCAGGTTATGTGGCATTCAAGAATTAACAGATGACAAATTTCCACCCCAGACCCAAGTCAGAAGCTATTAGAAAAACTCATATAACGGTGGGATCACCCAGGAGCATGTGTGCCTTCTGCAACTCCATTGATTACCAGGTAGACTGAAGGTGCATTTGCATGGGGAGCACTTTGTGGGAATCTGATCTCACAGAATCCCAGAATACCTTGAGTTGGAAGGGACCTTAAAGCTCATCTAGTTCAACTCCCTCACCATGGGCAAGGACATCCTCCACTAGACCAGGTTGCTCAGGGCCCCATCTAACCCAGTCTTGAAAGTCTCCAGGGATGGGGAATCCATCACTTCTCTGGGCAACTTGTGACTCAAAGTGACTGAGACAGAGAAGTTAGAAACCTCCATCTTACTGTTAACTGGTGAGATGCAGATGTGAGAAAAAAACATCCACAGAAGCCACAGATAATACAAGGGCTCTTTAAATCATGAATCAGACAAATTGACTACATAAATTCTGCTCAAGCTATGGTATAAACTATTGAAAATTCACATTTATATCTATCAATGGTTTGGTATGACACAAAAAAATCATTATTCAATAACAATGACAACACCAAATGAGACTGGACACATGCTGTCATCCTTTGCCATGAGTAGAAGAACAGAATAAAAGGAATTTTTGGCCAGACCACCAATTTGTTGATCTTCATATAGAATCCATTCCATTTTTTAAAAAATCTCTGGTTATCTGCTTCAAACTCTTCCATTCTGCTGTGCCTATGCAGCTTTTGTTCAGGACGTGCGTGCACCGTGGATTTGTGCAGTGACACGATGCTGCATGACTTTGCTCTTTCACTTTCTGTGCCTTGCCTAACACGTCCTGGCGTTTTGTTTGCTTTTCTGACTTTGAATGAGTACTGACTTTCCGTAACACTTCTACACCTACAATTTCTTTAGCTACTTTATTGCTCTGTTACTCAGCGCTGTGAAATCCTTTCACTACTCCTTGCAGAAGGCATTCATATTACTCAGGTTTGCCTGACCGTGCTTTCACATTTAAATGGACTGAGCTCATACTGTTTTCTATTATTTCCTTTATTTGGATTTGACTTTCTTTAAGGATGTCTTATTCTTTCTAATTATCTCCTGTGCAGTGTTCTTTAACTAAGCCCCATGATTATTTTTCTTTCTTGACCTTTCTAAAGATATTTTTGCTGAGAGTTTGTCTTAAGTCAAAAACAAGGTGTGGGGTTTTTTTAAACAAAAAAAAAGCTCTCAGCCTACTGCAAATATTTCACTCCTTTGACTTCCTCTTTTCACAACTTTTTAAAAGGTTTTCTCAACTTTTTATAGTTTTCCTTATGCCATATATTAATTTGAAACCTACTGTATAAAATTTGGATGATTTTTAATTCAATCAAGTTACTAGTGCATTAGTACAGCTCGACTTCCTATTACTCAGTGGCCTTTAGGACAAAATCAGGAGTCGCTTCTTCCTAACTATCTAATCTATTAAATTATCACTTAATTTATGGAATACTGTGTTCAGTTCTGCACAGGGCTGCATCAAAAACAGCGTGACCAAGCAGGGTGAGGGAGGTGATTCTTTCCCTCTGCTCTGCTCTCATGAGACCCCACCTGGAGTACTGTGTCCCGTCTGGAGTCCCCAACATAAGGACATGGAGCTGTTGGAGCAAGCCCAGAGGAGGCCACAAAGATGATCAGAGGGCTGGAGCACCTCTGCTATGAAGATGGGCTGAGAGAGTTGTGGTTGTTCAGCCTGTAGAAAAGAGACTCTGGGGAGACCTTAGAGTACCTTCCAGTTCCTGAAGGGGCTCCAGGAAAGCTGGAGAGGGACTTTTTACATGTGAGCCCCAACTTTTATCTCATTCATCCACTGGCCAATTTTTACGAGTGCCTAATTCTTCAGAGCTGGGGACATCTAAAATCCACCCTGATGGAACTCAGTTTACCCTCAGAAAACAAACTGAGGTGGAAAGCTTAGGAAACTCTCTGAAACTAAATGAGTATTTGTGTAATTGAATAGCTGAACTTGAATTAATTTATCCTTCACTCAATTTTTATTCCTTAAAAATATCAGAATATAGTTGAAATCTTAATGTTTTTGAAGTCAGTGAATTTAAGCGTGTTGAGGATTTTATTTTATGTCTTTGTCAAAATAGCTTAATGTTAACTAAAGTGATTGAAAGAGTATCAGATAGTTTTAAATAGTTTTGCTAGACCAGCTTTTTAATTCCCTATGTCCTGTGTTTTAAAGCCAATTTTAATGAAGAAGATAGAACATTTTGATATATATTGTCACATTTCCTCATCTCTTGTATATTCATGACTTTAAAATGTTCAGATAATTCATTTCTCAGTAATCAAAAAGCCCATGAAAATATCAATAGAATTATTCAAATCTCCTGTGAAATTTCAGAAGTATTTCCATAGTAAATGCCAAAATTAATGGTAATGCTTCATAAGAAGAGGTTAATCACAGTTCATTGTTTTGCTATTCACTGCAGTGACAATACTCATTATGAATGCATTTGGTACATGTAGCTGTAATATGCAATTTTTATAGATCCACTACTCAAGTATTACAGCTAGATGTTTGCAATTCTTACTGTTAACTACTGTTTGCAGAAGAACCAGGTACTTAATGTATCAAATGCTAGAAACCATAGCTACAATGGATCTCTGCACCCACTAAAGTAATTTTTGAAGGCTAATTCCTGCAAAGCCAGGCACTGTGAAGTGTTAAGCATCACTCAGGAAGGGCCAAAAGTCTCAATTCCATTTGGAAGTTGAACTTTGTTCCTTAGAGGCTCGGAGGGAGCTTTTGAGAACTGCATGGACCCTTGTGGAGTCTAGCATTTGTGAACTTGCCAGTGTACTAAGTGCTTTCAATGCTTCAACAGAGCTGCATGTCTGGAATTAAAAGGAAATTTATCTTATTCTTTAAAGGTAAAATTCTCTCTATTATGACCCACATAAAATATTTGCATTAATTTGCATCACTTATCTTGTGAGTAATAAGCCCTGTGCTTCTCAGCATCGCAACAGAAGTTCTCCCTAGCAAACCTAGAAGAATTTGTTACTCTCCGTATTCGTCAAATGCAGAAAAATCCTCACCTCGCTTTGATTATCTCTGACCACATACATTAGAGAGACCAGTCCATCAGGGTTTTTTGCTCTGCTTGTTCACATATCAGAAAGTTTAGTTCCCTGCAGCCCTGAGAGTAAATTGAATTTTAATTTCAGATTTCAACTCTGGTCCCTTACTTCTTGTTTCATATGAGTTGTAGATTATACTGGCCAACATATTCTCTGCATCACATTAATTCCATTGGCAGAATCTCGTGATACACACACCCCACAGTCACTGCTTCCATAGTCAGGAAGGTGGAAGATACTGTGTATCTTACAAGAAGCTAACTCACAATCTACAGCTTCATCTGAAATGTTCTGGTAGGACATATTTTCACAGGGCACATAAACTTAGGACATGGTCATGAGTCAGGCCATGGGAGATTATTGCCTGTCACAACTGCACAATCCAGTCTTTCTCATAAAAATAGTGGATAGTCTACAGCTGAGCATCACTTTGACCATTGGTGAGCTTCATAAAAGAGACCCAATCTCTTACAAGGAAACAGCCCTAATGTTAAATAAATGTTGTTAAATAAAACCTAAATAATTCCAATACAGCTGCCCACAGCTTCGTTCTGCCGATGTGCTGGGCAGGTCAAAAGGACCACATCTCACCTTCTTTAGTGACTTTCCTACTTCTGCCAAAATGCCCCTGTCAGCACAAACGGCAGGGGACAATCTGCCCTGACCATCCCAGTGATCAAGGGGAAGTGACTGGTTACCCAGAGAGAGCACCACATTAAGCACTGGCCACAAATATCTGTTTCCCTGTGTCTTATACGGTACGAGAGAGAGAAGGTGCTCTTGCCAGAAGGGAACCTCTCTGCAAAAAAAGACAGAAGAAATAAGGCTCCTTGGTACTGCTGAATTTTTTATGCAGTTGTCTTGGAGAAAAAGTCTCCGATGTCCTCAAATATTAATACTTGTAATGAAATGCTCAGATTAGCCATTGCATAAATCCTTTCTCAGACGGAAGTTTCAGCCTGTGGGATCACAGCCGAATAAAAAGATTGTTTCAGCCACAGTCACCTTTACTTAAGCCAATGCCAGGTGCTATCATCCAATTTAGAAGTCAACACAGTATGTGAAATATGCTTCTCTGGGAGGCAAAATCTGATTCATATTATCCCCAGCATACTGGCGTGGTGGGTGTGAAATGAGGCACCGTGGGACAGGAGAATGAGGGCAGAATGTGGTAGAGAGGATGAAAGGGCTTCATGAAACCTTTTAATACATTTTAACTAAGAGACTTGGGGCTGTATCATGTTCTCAATTTTGTAGTGACCTTTATGGGGTTTTAAAAGAGAGCAGAATTTCCCTGTGCTTAATTTATGCCACTTACCAAAGATCCCCGGCGTCAAATTCGTGTTAATTTACACAACGTGCAAATCCTCTAAAGTCAGTGTAAATCATAGCATAAATCAGGTCAGAATTTGGCCCCTGATGAAGAACCAATGAAAAAATGTTGCCCTAAAAGATTCAAAAGAGTGGCTAAACCTATTGATTTTTATTTAAATTAATCACAGTTGGATTAGATCTCAAAATGTTATTAAAAATTGAAACAGAATGATCTTTATTCTAGAAGATGAAAGTATTTAGCATATGTACTCATATGGGACCTGAGGGGATAACCTGTACTGATAGCAAAAACCAAATCCTAAACAGTGCCTCAAAATTCAAATATTCCACGAGTGACAGAATCAAAATTTGGTACTAAATATCTAGATAACTTTGAAATAGCTAAGCAAAGGGGGTTAAGGAGCAACTTACAAGGATCTTTGTAATTTACTACAGTATTTGTTCCAAGTCTCTGGATATCTTTGCCATCTCCACATATGCATAATATACAGTTTTGGATCAAATTCATGGCTAGGTTTTGAAGGCACAGTCACATTAATTTCACACCTCTGAATTTAGCTCTTTGCTGTGTATCTGGACACCATTCATCAACATTCTGTGGAAACTGGCTTGCTCCATTCTCAACAAATAACCATATCAGCCTCTGATATTTTCAGCCAGAACAAATTCCACTTGGTGGCTTTCATTTATAGACATATATTATTCTAAGGATAGGAAATACTCTAGCAGATGGAAAGCAGGGTCTATATCAGCTTCTATGGCAAACTTTAAATAAATTGGGTTCTGAGGAGTCCTTCTTTGCTGGTTATTACATCGATAAATCAAGAAGTATCAAATGTGGATACATTAATCAGATTTTGATAACGTCTCCTAGAGTCATTCAGAACAGCTGACATAAAATAGCCGTAATTACACATCCTGGTATTGTATCTTGTGTTTCATATTTCATAACATTTATTCTCAGTGAATGTCTCAACAGTCTCCTATTAGTGGAAGACCATTATCCTTTGACAATGGCCTATTTTTCTATTCTACTGACATTAACTCTTAATTATCTTTTTTTTTTTCTTTAACAATAATAAATTAAAGTCAATGAGGATTATGGAAATCTCTCTGACTAATACCCTGTGACTGTTACCTTAAACGCTTCGGGCTACAAAATGGAATTTAGTGTGTATGAGCTCAAAGAAACTATTTACTACTTTAACATTTTACAAGTCATACATTAACATTTAGCAAGTCATAAAAAATTTACATCTTTAAGCGATTTGTACTTAAGAGGTTAGTGATATGCATTTCATTCAGGACACTGGGGAGGGAATCTATAAAATTGAGGCATTTTGCATTGTCTGCAAATAGTTTATGCTGCTGGTGGATGTACCATCAAACCCACACAAGGAGTCTGGTATGCTTCTCCTCTTTAGTTAGAAGCTGTTCCCCATGAGAATAATAATATGTCTGCAGTAGAAAACTGATACAAACCAACTTAAAAGTTATTCAGCTGCTAGCAAATCAGTTGCAATTTAAGGAAAAAGACTTAGATTAATAGAGCAAGCAGTATAATGAACACGGGTTATTGTGATTTGATTGGAACAAATACTGCTACATAATGTCTGAATATCTGCCCTATTTCTTTTCAGTAGGTTGCTGCAGTTATTTTTGGTCACTTTCTATATACATTGAAAAGGTCAGTTATTAAGGATATAAAGTTCAGCTCAGAATCATGGTAACCAAACTACAGAGTGCTCTGTAAATTACTGACATCCATCGTTAACCAAGTTGGTGCCACTAGGTGGTACCCAAGAATATGAAGCATAGACATTTCGTAGGATTTCCCTGGCTTTGCAAGGGAAGAAGCTTCCTTTGTGCTTCTGAACAAGACTGATATTCTCATCATCTTTCAAGTGGATATTAGAAACACAGAGAAGTTAAGGCCAAATCTCTCCCAGATGTGATCTGGTTCTCCCAGGTCCCATGCAGCAGCACTGAACACTGGGGCAGCCTTCTTTTCAGACATGAATTATTAAAACCTAACAGAGAGATATTCGAGATGAGACTGTAAGCTAAAAATTATCCATGGAAAAACAGAATGTGAATTAGTTCCTGTAAGTTCTGAACTTCTTTCAGATATACTCAGAAAAAAATAAAGCTAGGTTTTCCAGATACATGGTTCCTATTAAATTATTTACTCTGCTCTACTCATGACTATATAAGCTAATTTAGACATGCTGATATTTTGCATGTCTTTACCACTGAAAACTGAAAAAATGAATATGATGACAGTACAGAATAGAATGCTTAGATGGAAAAGTACTGTGACAATAAATGGTAAAACGGTTCATTCAAAATATCCACCTGAAATATCGGAATTAATTTTAAAAGAACAAATTAGACATGGCTCCTACTTCTGTAAAATTTCCCTCTTTCACGATACAATTGTGTAATATTTATCCTTTAAATAAAATACATTTTAAACTCATGGAAATTCTTGAATTGGGCTCCAAAGGATAGTTTGGCTTTTCCTTTAGGAGATCTCGTGGGAAGCAGGTGGGTGTTTGCAAGATGTCTTCAGCATTTACCCTGGTGAGTTGCTGTTGCACTGTCCTCCCATGGAGGGATCTGCAGAGCACATATGGCAAAACCTTCACCAGGTAAAAGTGTATAGTTACTGTGAAAACAGGGAATATGTGATCCAATCCTGATGCTGTCTTAGGAGAGGCATTAAAAAAAGTCCCCAAAAGAAAGATTAATATCCTTAGATCATAGACTTTCAGAAATATTTATGTCTTTCCTTAGTAATATTACTGCTTTTTAAAAGTATTTTTTTCAGTTAATCTTTAAAATGAAAGTATCAGCTAGATTATCCCACACCTCCTCCAAAACAAGACACTTTTTAAGGCACTTTGATCAAATACGTTCATCTCCCTCATGACTTGTTTTGGTTATATGTTGTTCTGTCTAGCCCATCTTTGGAAGGAAAGGAAAAGGTGTTATAAACACCGTCAAATTTTGCATGTACCTCTGACTCCTTCTAGATTAAAAAGTACCTTGTTCCACAAACATACAAAGGCAGAAGTATTTCTAAGGTCTTGAATGCAAACACTGTTGTTGATGCTTCTGCCTCAACTGTGTCACAAGTACCAGGTGCCTCCTATCTCCTCTCCAATCTTCCCCACTTTTCAGCATGCCAAGGAGCACAGTCCAGCGTTTTTTAAACAATTCATTTTGTTACAGGGGTAGTAATGCTATTTCACTGCTCATTAACAGAAATAAATACTGTTCTAAAATGTCAGAAAATATCTTTTTATTCCCTTTACCAGCTAAAGAGCAAGTAAACTCTCATATGTCTCGATCCTGAGCTCTCTTTCCAACTACTGGGTCAACATATATGCAGCAATTGCAATTTCTATTCAATTTCAGTAATTGCAAATATGCAATTTCTTATGGGATCAGAAAAATTTTTTGCTTGGTTGATCATTTTGTCCTGAAGCACATACAAACCAAGGCAAAAAAATCATGCAACATCCTATTGGGAAGGGCACTGGAGGCAGCAACGCAGCGACATCTGCGGTGTCGATGCTTCCCAGGTTTGCATTTTCCCAGGGGTGCCGTCCTCTGCCTCCCGAGCGGGTGGCAACGTTCAGACCCATCGCTCTTCTCTCTAACATAGGTAATTCAGCACCTGGAACTCCCAGTTTAGGGGACCGTGGGGACTTTGAGTAGCTTGCAGAGGAAGAAGTATCACAGTTAATGTTCCAGCTGATTTCGAAGCACAGGAGGTTAAACCTGCTCATAGGGGTAATGAAGCAGCTTGGAGAGAGGTCAACGGAAGTTTAGAAAATGGAAAGCTGTACTGGTTGCTTGTTTTTTACTGCAGAAACTCCTGTCACAGAGACCTTAGACACCTTTCGTTAATTCCCACCAGCACATTGGGTCTTTGAATTAAATGCTCAGTACATTTGCTCTATTTTCAGCTAAAATCCAAGAAGAAAAACAAGAGAAAAATTAATATGAAATGGTCATGCTACAATTCATAATTTTGTTGACTTTTCATTGTGCCTTTATTGAATTGAATATAATTTGAAATGTCAGAATAGTTCTTCTGGCACCGGGCGCTATTGACATTTCTCATGTCTTTGTGAGAAATAATGGGGGAAAAGAGGGCACAGGAATATTGTGTTTTCCTTATTCTTAGTAACGAATTTCAGGATATCCTGATTGTATAGTCTGAAAAGGTTTTAGCTGATGGGAGGTTCTATAAAAGATCAGGTCTGAGAAGATAGATATAACTATCCTGCATATCCATCTCGATTTAATGACTGCAGTTGTAGAGAGAGGAAAGAAACAAAATTATTTTCAATAAATTTTACACATAACTTGACGTTCAATCAAGCGCATCAACATTAGCAATCAATTAGTATCTCAATGCATAGTTTTGAGTAGCTGTAAATTACTGTATACACTAACGGCTCTTAAGCAAACCTCCAGAGCAGGTTCAGTTTTTCACCAGCAAAGCAGCTAACATCATAAAGCTACAACAGGGGAAAATGTTCAAATTAACTTAATCTATTTCAATTTACAAACACACAAATCTTACTTTGAGTGAAAATGGCAACAACGAAAGCAACACAATTCTTTCCTACTCTCTCTGGACCATTTAGAATATTTCTCATTCACATTACAGCTCCAAAAATTCTTTTCTCCATCTCTGTCTCTCTTTCATCTGAGATGCCTGTCACTATGGTATGTTTGTGCTTGGAGACTTCCGTGTCTTGGTTTTTTTTGCTGATTCTGTTTTCCCTTTGCACTAGAACTACAGCATGTTTAAGTGATAATAACTCCTAAAGTTCCCCATCCTCGTAAATTTGCCTCATTCTCATTGAAGTCCCTATGAAAATATACTATGAGAAAATGCCATTAAACACTTCTTTATTGCCTTCCGGCAACTGTCAGGCACATATGTTCTGGAGTCAAACATATATCTGACAGACTCCCAGTCATCATCAGGATCAGATCTGCTAAGTAAGAGAATGTGATTTTTAAGCCTCTTCTCTTAACTTCATCATCATTAATGGTACAGACTTCACTGAAATATTCTTTAGAAGCATTATGTCAAATGCTGACTTCATTGCACATATGTCACACACATTATTACTACTCAAGTCTTACTGGAAAGAAGTTGGGGCCAAACTACTTAATTTACTTAATTAATTGTTAAATGTTTGACCAAATATGTCTTCCACAGAGAAGATGGGAGTACAATGAAGTGAGTAAAATTTCACAGGGCTTTAGATCAGGCATTACGTAAAGCAGCTATATCTTTTGGGAAAATGAATGTCATCTAACTCAGAACTTCTTTCCTGTATTCAGAAAGTTTGTTAATATTCTTGCTTATGCCAGAATACATGGACACTCAGTCTTCCTTTCCCCTGCATTTCCAGCATGCATAATTCACCCTTAAAAAACATTGAGATATTGATAAAAAATCTATTATCTTGCACACCGGGATAATGAAATCAGAATGAGTGCCCCTTGCTATCGTCCTGAAGAGAAATCAGGTGGCCGATACCCCTGTTCTGCAGGTGTTTACAGATATTCTTTTCAGAAGGAATCCCTTTAAATGCCTGCATTTATTCAGGCAGTTTTACTGACCAATAGTGAACTGTGATTGTGAACAGAGCCTTAATAAATGTATGTCTTCATTTCTCTCTCTTGTCTCTCTAAATAGGCATTATATCCATCTATCAAAGTCAATATTAGTTTACTCATATCTTTAGTTAAAATTGGGAAGTGAAAGAGGACGTTAGTCTTCTTATTATAAATTCCAGTGCTTAAAAATATAAAACTGTAGAAAGACAGAACATCCTAGAAAGACAAGAAAGTAACCAAATACTCCTTTTGCCTCTTTTTCTGAATACCCATCCTACCTTCCCTTACAGATTAGGAGCACAATGATGTGCACCCACTTAGACTTCATTCCAAAAATGCAACTGCTGAGGCACGTTGGTTCACTTATTTAGAAACTTGTGAAGGATCTCATGAGGACAACATGGCTTTATCTAGGTAATTTACACAACATTTAAAATTCACTGGGAGCCAGTTCTACTTCTCAAGGCAGCAACAAAACTTTCTCTGCCCTTTAGCTTGCATCAGTATGCAAAAATAAGGAGATGAGCCATTGAAGTAGTTTATATTGGGTGTTTCTTTTGGCTTCTCCAGTGGTTGCTTCTCCCTGTGCTGCCCAGGAAAAGCCTGAGGGATCAGTGGTGTGGGGTGCTCCTCGATTGCCCACTAGCATCTCCTGAGTTTCTCACTACTTCTTTCCAGTTATTCTGCCAGAGATAAAGCTGTATGAAAGCTGTATTAACCAAAATCTCCCATGCCTTTGCAGTTAAAGGATAAGGAAGTGCACTCATATTGTACAGCACTGTTTAAGTCCCCTACTCTGAACTATGAAGAGGAAATTGAATTAAAGGTTGAGTCAGTCAGAATTTTACATTCCATTCACAAAACCCAAAACATCCTAAATCTCTATATTACATTAAAAACACATTAAAAGAATGTTAAGTTAGCAAAATCAAACACTTAGAAGCTTGGAAATGCCATAAAAACCATTGCTACCTCGTGTGACTTCAAACTAAGCCTCCTTCTGCAAATGAAATATAATACTGTCTTTAATAACAGATTTGCACATGTTTTTCCACAAAACTGCCTCACTCCTTCACAGTATCAGTGTCCCTTTGTCTTCTCTCACCTGTCCTTCAATCTTATTTCTTCCCTCACCTTTACTTTTCTCTCTTTATTTCTTCCACATCCCGAAAATCATGGAAATCTCCTCTCCCAGGACTGGTCAGTCCTCAGAAGAATTAATTCTCGATAATTATCAGGAGATGTGGAGTTGTTGAGTCAAGCCATGGGGACTCAGAGCCATGACATGTCAGGCAAGGGGTGCAATAGTGAAGTTAACTCCTTGCCTCTTACAGGTCTTTTTAACTGACACTACTGAAAGTTTGCATTATAGTTTATCCTGTGTTTAAACTAACAGACAAATATCATCTTGACAGGCAATTACTTGGGGGAAAAAATAAATTATTTCCAGCCAGAGCAGTTAGACTGGAACCTGAGTCCCACATGGAGACATTGGTGGTGTCAGTGCAGGATCTGGCCCAGTCAAGTTAAGAAGGAAACCAGTGAAATGGGTGATGCCCAAAATACTGTCAAAAGAGGTGTTTTCTCCCTAAGGCTTTTCAAGTATACAACCTTAGGGCTCACTCCGAACAACAGAAGGTAAAAGATTTTTAAGCAGAAGTGCAGTTTTAAATTTGACAGTGTCCCTTTAACAACTTCAACAGTTGGACAGTTTTATGTAGGTGGGTGAATCTGATGCTAAATAGTTAAACCCATTTTAACTAAGAACTTGTGACTTCCAAAATAAAACCTTGTCTGGAGGAGAAAGTAACAGCAATTGGGAACAAAGCACAAAGGAATGGGCCAGCTCTAATTTATGCAGGTTCAAAGAGGCTCATCTGCATGATTGATTTCTTATTTTTTTTATAAATGTGAAGAATTAAGTCAAATTTCTGATATCTGTCTCTGTCAGAATAAAATATTTACACTAGGTGTTGTAACTATTCATAATGCTGCTCTTTTCTGCTGCCTACACAGGGCATTTCAACCTTCTAAAAAAATTAAAATCTTCAATTTCTGTGACTACATCTTCTGTATGCTAATGCTTCTTTCAAGTCAATGCCCACTCTTCAAACCCAGCACCCTTCTACTCTATCATTTGGTCCTTCCGCTCGTCTTCCAGTCTGTTTAATTTTTTTCCTACCGTGAACACATCAGAAATAAAAACTAGTGTGATGCAACTGAAGATGTGTGTCTTTATAGCACTTGAGACATGGGGCTGTTCTGCATTCAGCACAAGGAGGTCTGGGGCTTCCAGCACTGGGTACCTACAGCCATTCTGCATTAACCAGTGTGTCCTGTGCTCCACCAGCACATCCGTGTGCACTGTGTAAAACCACTGTGGGCTGCTTCTGGGCTTGCAAAAGCTGACAGCTCTGCAAATGCAAATGTGTTCCCATTAATTAAAATAAATGACCACACGGTTGCATGGTTAACTAAATTCCCAAACTCCCGGGGGATGGAGTTTTGTACTGTCAAACGTTGCAGAATTTGCATCTAAGGGAAACATTTGAGGTTTCTATATTTTACCAACAATTAAAGAACTGAGCTGGTGCTTTCCCTGCACATTTACAATGTAAATCTAAATTTTTTGGCCAACACGACATATTTTGGTTCCCATCTTGTAGATTGATTCACGGGGATGGAGTGAGCGACCTTGGATGTAATAATGGTAGAATTTAGAACAAGAGCTAGCTCCATTGCCTCGCAGAAATTGTTTGGCTAGTGAGGATAATTTTTTGGGCAGCCTCTGCCACTGTACAGCATAAGGCAGCAGTAGATGTATCACTGTGTGTAACCAAACATTGGGGAGAGTGAAGCAAAGGAGCCAGGGCAGCAAAACCGTGTGAGGAAGCCATGAGGCTTGTATTCAACAGTCAGCAGTCATCTCCTCCAAAGGACAGAGAAATTAAAACCTGGACTGTAATTTTACATAACACCCTGTAGCTGATCAGCCAGAGAAGGCTGGTAACACAAACTGCCTTCTCTGCAGGGCAGCACTGCCAGAGAGCCACTGCTCCTGCTGGGTCAAAACCAAACCACCGTCTAAAATTTCAAAAAGACTTCAACAATCACCCAAATGCAAAATGACCACAGCCAATTCCACTTCTGTGTCCAAAAAAGGAGCCCCTACTATTGTTCATCCTTGGTATGTGTACTTGGAGAATTACCACTGGCCATGGGAGAAAGCCAAGAGAGTAAGCAGCTACTGACTACAGTCACATCCCTAAAACTGGAGAAGAATCATCCCCAGAAAGGGATTTGGAAGAACCTCAACAACGGGGAACTTCTCTAAGTCATCCCCTCCTTGCAGGTTGCTGCATTGCAGGAGGAGGGTTGGTCTCCTATGTGCAGCCTGCCATGTAGGGATGCTCTCTTACAAAGCATCAAGCCCTTTAGAATGAGCCATAATTAATATAAATACATTGCTTATATATTTATATCCAGCTTTTTAATCTGCTTCACCTCTGTGAAAGTACTGCATCAAGAGCTCTTACATCCCTGCCGTTACAAGCATACCTGGAGTATCCAAATTACTGTGTAATTTAAAAACTTCTGACTAGACTACACAGAAGAATATACATTTAAAACATTTTCCACTTGAGAATATTAAAGCTAATCATTATTTTTGTGCTTTGATCAAGATTATTTGTTGTAATAGACTGGTGCTGTGTCTTGGTAAAGCCCATGAATAACATGTGGCAGACCTGTGTATACACCTAATCCAAAACACATGAAGGAAATAAAGTATGAAAATTGAAATATTATGGGTTTCACTGTGACTCTGTTTAGAGTCTACAACATACCAGCACTTTTCATGTGGTGGTATGATTTTTAACCTTCCTCTCAGACCAAATGTAATTTCTGCATTTCTCAAGCTCCATTCTTACCACTCTGGACTCCAAATCCTCCCCCTCTCTTGGATGTCTCATAATGACAAAAGCCTTTACTACATTTTAAACAAAACAGGTATGCAGAATCATGAACTTATTGGCAGCTGTGGCAAAAGTTATGCTTGTTGTTTGTAACATTTTGGAACACTGCACTATTCTTCCAATGTAATGAAATCTATGTAACCCATCGCATCCTCTGCTACATAAAATTTTGGGGAGAAGTGATCCTAGATATCCATCTGAGGGAGGAGAATGCTGATGATGGTTTCACTCTGCTGCTGTTAGAATAATTTAATCCCAGCATCAGGGTATACACCTCATTGTGAGGACCTTCGTGGATAGATAAGAAAATTATATCCCACCTCAAAGAATTAAAAGCTTGCAGCCCTAATCCTGCCAGCTGCTTCAGAGGGACAGGATCTGCACCGTACCATTTCCATGGAGGTACCCCACTCCAGCCCAGGGAAAACCTGCACAGAGCAGCTTGGCAGGATCAGACCTGAAGTTCTAAAAAACAATTCCATGACAGTTAATAAAAAACTCACTTATAAGTCACATACCATTAAAAAATATGACAGGAAGAGAAGACAACTCATGAGACACCTATTATCCAAAGATCTTTCCAATTACAAATTGCAGCACAGCTTGAGCACCTGGGCTATTCATGTACACTACCCCCAAAGCTGATTACAACCTCATGATATGAGAGATACAATGACTAATACAGCATCAGTACCACCACCTCCCACCCCATTCTTTCAGTATCATGTAAGTGGAAAGTGTTTAATTAGAAAGCTTTCAGTATTCATTTTCTAATTTAATAGGCTTTTCTGGTTGATAACAACCCTATTATGGGTTGGGAATAGATGCTTAGCCAACCCAAAAATATCTTCTTTCCCCCTTCTTGTCTTTTAAGAAAAACAAGCCAATGTATTTCGTGTCCATTGAAATGCTGCTATTAGATTGTATGCATTTTAATAGAGCTATGTCAGTTCAATTAGTGTAAGGGCAAGAAATCTTAAATTATGTTCTAATTTTGTGAGTGTAATATCATGGGTAAAGCAGGGTAATTCCAGGCTACAGATGCAATTTTGCTGGTGCTTTATGGTAACTCTGGGCAAACGTGTGAGCCAGCAAATGTACCTGTAAGAATTCCTTCTTGTATAGGGCAATGCTTAATTAAAATATCAGCATTTCATCCAAATGAAGTTCTTGCGTTACTAGTCAATATATGTACTCATTTTTTCCCAGTTTCAGCAAAGTCACTGGTTCCCTACCTGGTACCCATAGCTGATACCCAGGAATATGTCTTAAGGCTCAGAACATGAGAATAGCTTTGAATTTCACCTCTCCTTCATTGGAGGATAATTATCCTCAAATAAATAGTAAATAGAAAGTAAAAACCTTTCATTTTCTCAAAGAAGCAAAGGGTCTAAAAAATGTCAGATGGGTGCAGGCACACCTTCAGCTGACTATTACAGGCAGTTGGAAGCAGTGGAGCCAGGTAGCAAGTGAGGCAGATTGCTTCCTGACACCAGAAATAGGGAAGAAGTGACTTTTTAAGGATGAAATTGTTTCTCAGTTAATGATTGAGATGTAGTACAGAGATCATTTTGTTGGTCTTAACTGCATAGTTTCAAACTTTGTGGTTTTCCCCAAGTATATCACAATTCTGACTTCCTACATTTTCTACCTGGGAAACTAAAACATGCTCAGTTGCACCAGGGTTTCAAACAGATTGTCTTATTATCATAGAATCACAGAATGGTTTGGGTTGGAAAGGACCTTAAAGACCATCTAGCTCCAACCCTCTCTGCCATGGGCAGGGACACCTCCCACCAGACCAGGTTGCTCCAAGCCCCATCCAACCTGGCCTTGAACACTGCCAGGGAGGGGCAGCCACAACTTCTTTGGGCAACCTGGGCCAGTGTCTCACCACCCTCATAGGAAAGAATTTCTTCCTAATATCCAATCTAAATTTCCCCTCTTTCAGTTTAAACCCATTCCCCCTTGTCCTATCACTATATGCCCTTGTAAAAAGTCCCTCTCCAGCTTTTCTGTAGGACCCCTTCAAGGGTCTCCCCGGAGCCTTCCCTTCTCCAGGATGAATATTTTCTTTATGTGGAATTTTTTTTGGACAATTTTCTTTACTAAAACAATTACCCTTTTGTCTCTAGTGTCCTGGCAGAACACACATACCTGAGGAGGTTCAGTTCTTGCCTGCACTCCTGCATCGCCTCCTCCTTCCTCATCCTCAGACATTCCCTTCTGCTCCCAGTTCTGCCTGCTGCTGTCATTACTGCCTGTACCTTTGCAACTTCTTTTGGAGCCGCTAGAGCCTACAATAAAGAATTATCCTCATTATCAGCTACTACTCTGCCTTTTCCAGGGAAGTTTTGTCCTACTCCCATGTCAGAACCAGTATTTTGGCTGTGGTTAAAACGTTAATGTTTTATGCTGCAGTGGGGTATGTTCAGCTGTAACTCTGCAGGGTAAAAAAAATCCTTTACAAAATCCTAAAGCATTCCTGCCAGTGCCGTGAAAGCAAGTACAGTCATTAGGTTTTTGTGCACAGCTTAACTCACAGGAGTGCTTTGCTTGTAAGAAATCACAGACAGTAATGATGAAATGTTCAATATGTAATCTACAGCCATAAAAAAAGAATGCATAATGTTATTTCCTAGGGTTGTTTTCTGGAACTGTTTTCATGTTCTCTTTTTCATCATTATTATAAATAAGGTAAAAATATAAACTATAACCAGTGCTTCTAATGTTGCTTCTATCTGACATGAAGAAAACTGTTCTTGAAATACTGAGAGCTGTTTGATCCTTTATTTTCAGTGTAAGCTGCCAGTAAATCCTAATGCCTTTCTTAATGAACAGATTCATATTTTCATATCATGTGAAAGAGGCAGCAGTAGCTATAGTTAACTGTGTTTTAAGGTGTTCTGTTAGTCTGTGATGCTCACTGGCTGTTACAGCTGAGGTACTGCACACACGTAGGACTGAAATTGTCTCAGTTCTGCTGGTTTGGTTGTCCAGTGACTGATCTTTGTGAACAGGATGTAGCATAACTAGATAGGTGCAATTTCTTGAGCTTGAAGTTCACTTCATACTAATATGAAAAGACAATGTTATTTGTGTGGTACTGGATGGTTTGTGTCTCCTTAAGATAGTATTCAATAAATGAAGAGAACTCTTGCAAACGCCATGTTGCTGATTTTTGCCTGTTTATTGTAAATCTTGCCTGAGTTGTTCTTCCTAAATCTCCTCTATAAACTATGGTAACTAATGAAAATTGAGCTTTTCAAAAGGGAATAGAATGAGAAACGAAAAAAAGATCTTAATTTTAAGTTTTGATTGAAAAAAGCTTGAAAGATTTCTGTGATCTTAAAGGTTTAACAGAAACCAGTTGTAAGAACTTTTTTTTTAAATCATTGTTTTCCAGCTAATCTAATGCTCAGTCCTGGCTTACCATTTTAACAACTGCATCTTTCCTGACACCCATAGAATTATTCATAAGGTTGATGTCAGACTATGCCAAGGCAAGTAACATTGGAGGGATTAGGCCATTATGAGCCAATCTTATGCTTACTGGAAACACAATTTTGCTATTAGTATGAAAGGTGTACAGATAGGCCTTTTGATTACATTTAAAATATTCTGATTTATATTTATAATTTGGTTTGTGTGTATTCTACTTTGTGTAAATCAGATAATTTTGTAATGTCTGTTCCCATGCTGTGAAATATGCCTTTGTAAATGAAACGTATTATGTTGTTTTGAACCCGTAATGGTAGTTTGTGCATTGTACTATAAGTTTTAGATTTATGCAAGTCACATTCACTTTTCTTATGAATTCTTTTGAATATATTTAACATACATTATTCTGTATAAGAATTCTACCTTTTTCCAAATCCTTTTCTGTGTTCCTTCTTTTCAGCTGTATTTCTCTCCACTTTTCTCTGCTATTTGACTGATACCTGCATGCAGGCTCTCCCCGAAGGCAAACGGCCTCGGCACATGGCACTGGAAGGTAACAGAGGAATAGCAAGAGACATATAAGACATAGGTAGCATTACAATAGAGAAAAAAAATGTGATGCATTATTATTGTCTGCATGACCTCCCTCTGAAGCAATGCACAGCACCAGTTTTGATATAATTATTCCTGAATGTGCCAAGGCAGTACTTTCCGAAATAGCCCCGGTGTCAAACATGATGAATGACCAATTCTGTAATGTCAGTCCCAGTGGTAATTCCAGCAATGGCACAACCCACCAAACCCTGGGCTGTCTGCAAATCTAGCTGGGGAGAGGGACTGGGAGGGACTATGGACATCAGCTCCTCTTGCCCACAGTACACAGGACATCACACTTCCCCTGCTCCAGTCCAAAGCAGAGGCACTTGAAGTAATCCTGTCCCACTTCATACAACTCAGGGGTAGCACAGAGTGGCTTTTACACCTGCTGCCAGCTGATGTGTGTTTGTCATGACTCATGAGAAGGCAAAATAAATAATTAATGAAGTAGATTACTCTTATATTTTCAAATTAAGCACCAAAATATGAACAAGTTAGAGCACAATCACAAAAATTCCAGTTGTTAATTACACCTCTTCATTGTATTTTTAAAAGAGATGACAAATATTTTAAATTGAGATCACTTTTGTGAATAAGTTTACAGAAAGTTTTAAACTCTGCATGTCTGAGGGCAGTGTTCAGGAACTTATCTGGACTGTAAAGACAGGCTTTCCTTACTCAGTAACAGTTCCCACTACTGCCACTGAACACCTACTCCTGCAGGGTCCCAGAACCAGACTTGCTGCATCCCAGGAGCTAAATCCCACAAGAACATCACCTCGATGCTACACTGGGAATTCCTGATGGAGCAAATTAGTGCAATGCAGCACTTTGCCTCTCGACATGCATCTACCTGCAGTGACTATGCTGCTGCTTATCAAAGAGGAGTCCCATAGTGTTCAGAAGATAAGGTTTTCATCTTATGCTGATGACTTGCCTTCATCATTTAAGTGTGTAAGATGACAAAATTTCTTTTCTTAAATCTATTCTGAGCTCCTGTTCATGCTGTTTTCCATTCTAGCAATACACAATTTCCTTTTTACTTCACCTCAAAAAACTTTGTACTCCCAGAAAAACCACACTGAATATGTGGAAAGTATGGTGCCTAGCAGTTTGGGGTTTTTAAAATTAATTTCTCAGCCCTTTCTTGGTGTTTACTTTGAAAATGTTCACTTTTGGTTGTGTTTTTAATAAAAGTCAAGCCCAGTCATAAAAATCATTCATCTTTACATGCTGTCATGCAAATTCTTCCAGCTTCCGATTTTATATGAATTGCCACATAAAGCATGCAATCAATAATAAATGACATTTAATACAGATATGGTTTTGGAAAGTTGTTTTTCTTTCACTAATTAACTCTTCCAAAGCTCCAACTTAAGATATATACAAAAAGGCACTAGCATTGGAGATCAATTATTATAATACAGCTCTATTTGGAGTTTAAAAAGTAAAACATTTCTGCTCCTAAGATCTAAATGAGAAGTTATTCCTTTTCTTTAGCTTACATGTCCTGTTTGTAAACCTCAACCTGAAAAATAGCTGTTCCCTCTGCTGTTCTCTTCCCACTCCAACCGATGCTTGGGGACCATTTTTAAACTTCTAGGTTCTTACTTTGAGATTTATTCAAAGAGGAAAAACCTTTCAGATTTGAAACATGCCAGTCAGATAAGATTTAATATAATATTTTAATCTTAAGCCATCATTGTTTCAAAGAACAATGTAATTTATTAGAGTAACAAACCAGGCTATAATGGACTCAAATCAATATAATACAATTAAACCACATAAAATATGCAGAGCACAGTGCCATTTTGGCTCTTCCAACTACTTTATTCTTATGCTCAAATGCAGGGCTGTCTCAAAGCACGGGCCCATGGGGACTGTCTCAGTCCCCTGCAAGCAGTGTGTAATACCTAATGTCCATGCATCAATGCCCATCTCACTTCTCCCAGCACTCAGTGAGTAAGATGGGGAGCTTGTGCAAGAGCTCAAGGTGCTTAAGAAGCTTGTTCATATAAACAGAAGATATTACTACATTGTTCTTTAGAATAAATGGATTAAGAGTGTTTTGGTAGGTGGATGGGAGGAGAAATGCTAAAAAAAGACAAATCCTTTTGCAAATGGTATAAAAGCAATTTTAAAGGCTTAAAAATAAGGCTAATTATGAAATACAATTCATAACACTTCCCACTATCAAAATCTTGCATAAAACAAATGTTTCATACACAGTAGTGAACTATCTGATTATAAAAGGCATTTGAAGCATCTAATGTTTTCAGGCTTTGGTCTGGAAAGGTGTATAGCACCCACACTTGCTAATAACATATCAACATTGAGGATCAGTCCTTTAAAGAGCTCTTCCTCAAACTTTTTCCTTTAATTCCCTACTGATCACAAGACTTCTTTCATTATGCATATTAGTCCTGGAGTCTGATAACTATGCTGTGGGTTTTTCCAGTATGAAGAGCTTTAATTCTCTCAGCTTCGCTTGATACTCATGCTAGAGCCAAAGGTACTTGAAATACCTGACAGATTTCAGCTTTTGGCAATTCTTTAAAGTTTCTGGGCATAAAATAACCTTCCACCAACTTAATTTTGCAACAGATATTTGAAATTGTTACTAAGTACTTCACAAGTATATTACTTTATTTTGATACAAAGCATGTCTGGATGTTTTAAAAGGAGAGGCTACAAAAAAACCTGTGCCTAAGCCTTCTTTAGGAATAAAGATTGGCATATATATTGTTCATGGTGGCTTCTAGTGGTGATTCAGAGGTCAAATGGCTGTGTTACATTTAATGACAACTATACAGTGGATGTATTGTGTCCATTAAATATGAAGGACCAGAAAGCACACGCTACCCAAATAACTACTGCAGATTTGAAAAGAAAGAGCTGTTTCTCAAGACAAGTGTCTCAAACCAAGTATCATGTTTTCATGAGTTTCTAAAGAAAAAAAACCCACACCATCTCTTGAACTGAGCCTTACCTTCAGCTGGAATAAAGGGCCACTCACTGGGTGCCACATGGAGTCACCACAGCTGAACTTGGGCATGAACACTGCTTCCCAGTGTACCCAGTGCCACAATGGAGCATGGGACTGGGCCCCAAAGCATTATTACTTTTAATTGGTGTCACACTTTTAGCCAATAACGGGGTGACAGATGCTCTCTGTTATTTCCCCACCACCCTCTGAGGGGAAGACAACTGGGGAATGGGGGAGAGAGGCTTTGGGGTTGGGAAAAAACTAGAATAGGTTAATAATAATAACAAAAAATAGTGAATTATATACAAAGACGTAAATATCTTCAGATATATAAATGAAAATGCAGATATGGAACCCACATACCTCAGAGACACCCGTGCCCAGGGCAGCCCCAGCCGGGCTCAGCCCCAGGGGGTGCTTGTGTCCCCCCAACAAACCACACCAACACCTCAGGGATCAAAGGCAGTTAGAGAGAAGCTGTGAGTAAGACCCAGATCCAGCCTTGCACACCCAGAGGAGTTCACAGGGGAATGCAAACTGAACACTTGAGATCTCCAGGTCTGCAAAACAACCTCTGAGATAGGGTGATGGACACCTGAGGCCCAGCTGCTGCCCATGCTCAGAACTGCAACAGAACTGAACCTTATTTTTGAGCATTGTGCCCTTAATATCTGTGATTCTCAGAACTATGACACATTCAGCTTCACACAGGGTGTGTTTGTGCATCGGGTTTACTCGCAGCAGATCTTTCTTATTTCATTTACTTGACAGAGCTTCCTGATTTCACCTTTTCCATTAATGTGAGGCAGTAGATGTGGCCTGGCCTTGGCTTAGAGCTGTCTGACGGGTTTAGACAGTGGAATAATTAGGGAATATGCTGTTGGTGAGAAATCTTGAAAACCAAATTAATAATCATGAAATCCTGAGCTGAAAGGAGCACGGGTTCTGTCCCAGCCACCCCAGTGTCGGTGCCTCACTGAGGTGACCCCAACTGATGGTTCAGACACTCAAAATCTGCTTTCACCTCAACCCCCTGGCGTTGTCTCTCGGTGCCCGGTGGGGTTTGGTGCTCAACCCAACACTCCTGGTTTGTGTATTTGGTTTGTTGGTGGGCAGCTTTGGAAAGGGCACATCCACACTGCATAAAACCCAGCACCATAATGCCTGGGCCAGGGGAGGGCCTGGGCCAGGGCATTTCTTGCTCTGTTGCCCCTCCAGACAGGACTTACGTGGCTTTGTTTTGCCATGGTGTTGATGTGGTCAAGCCAGAAGCTGACCTGCAGACTTTGGGGGTGATTTAACCCCCACCCTGAGCTCTATTTCCCCAGTGCCAAACGATGTTTCAGCCTGGGACAGGGACAGGTGACTTGGCCCTGAATCTCTCCTGCTTTCTGAATGTTTTTGCAGCCACCTATTGCTTCAGAACTTCTGCGGAGCCCAGGGCTTTTCAGTGTTTATATGTAATTTGTTTATTCATTGGATTTCTTGTCACGCGTGTATACAAAGTCCCTTTTACTACAGGCTCAAATATTTGTTTACTTCCAGTGATTGCTTTTGTGGAATCTCTATTATTCTGAGACCTCTGGCTAAAGTCTTGGACGGAACTAGCTAAACCCTTGCTGATCCCTACCTTTTGTTGCTGAACTGAATCATGGAATTTGTGCTTTGCTCCGACTATATAAGATAAATTTCAGTCCCTCGAGTTATTTTTTTCTTCTGTGTTATTTGTTTTTGTGTTTTGGGGGTTTTTTTTGGTATGTGTGTTGGTCTGTTTTTCAGCTTTCTTAGGAGCAGGGAAAACAAGCACAGGGAGAGAAAGAGAAAAAGAATTAGGGAATTTTCAAGTAATTTAAATGACAAGACCTCTCCAAGAAGTTCTCAATTTTTAGAAGTCTTATTTTTGTGGTACTAAGTGTAGGGATGCCTGTTTTTTAATCTCGTCATATTTTTAGTTGTTTGTTTGTGTCTCATTATCATTATATTAAATGGTGTCTATATGCTGTCAAGAACATTTGCATCTTGCTAGTACTTTTCTGCCTTATTTCATACTACATCTGACACCCTCAGGGTGGGGAAAATACAAACTGTTGCTCAGCTGATTGCTCACAATCTCATTAACATCACTGAAATTACTTGATTTCACATTGTGCCTTGTGTTCTAAGAAAAGAACCCAAACAAAACCTGTACAGATATCATAGAATCATAGAATGGTTTGGGTTGGAGGGACCTTACGTATCATCTAGTCCCTGTCTATGGCAGGGGGTTGGAACACGTTCCACTCCAACAAGTCTGTAGCTAGAATTATATTCTTCTTAAGCTAGAATGCTAACATATGTTAGCTAACATGTGAAAATAAATATTCCCCCTAGCCTGGACCTGACTGTCAGGTTTCTTTTGGAGTAGTAGAGGGTTTTCACGCCCAACAGTCTTGCTGCCTTTAGGCCAGGAGTGGTCAGCTGCTGCTCTCTGTGTGCTGCTGTCTGGCAGGTCAAATCCTGAGAAGACTTGTTCAACAGCCGGACTGCACGTGATTCCTATGGAAATGAGAAAAGAATTTGATAGTGACTAACAAAAGAATATCAGCCATTAAATGAATTAAACTGAGTAGATACACAAGGTAGCTAAGGCAAACCTAGTTTATAGATGTGGAAGTTGAGACAAAGTCAACATTAAAGAACCTGCACCAAGGCACAACAATATATCCGGGAAATGATAGTCAAGAAAATGTGGCCTTGGCCTTTTGCTTTACCTGCATTAATTTTTCTCCTTCCAACACTGAAGTTATGCTTGTGCTGTAACAGATGCTGCCTGAGACAGCCCCTTTATTTTGCTAAGAAAGATTCTCAGAGACAAAGCAGTGGTGAACTGTGTTGGGCTTGCTTTAAGCACTGTTGTAAGCACAGTTTACTTCAAGGTGACACAATAGCAATTTTTCTCACCCTCTTACTTAAAAAAATAAAAATAAGATAATAGTTCTTGACAATTCTTGTCTTCTAGTTTGCCATATTACTGAGCATTTCTTCTTCGAGTATGGAATTTCAAATCTCGCTTCTCTTTCCATAGAGAAAACTGAATGCTGTTGAGACAGCAGTATTGAGGTTAACATCGTGGTCTGATACTGTGCTGAAGCCAGGTAGCACTCATACTTCATTAAACAGCCTCTCCCAGGTTTAACTTATTACTTTTGGACAATGCAGAAATCTGCCTTATCTGTCCCACTACACATTATTAGATTTGGAGGTATGACATCCTCAAAAAAAGATTTCCTTTTTTTCTTTCTCTTTTCCCTATATTGAAATGGCTTGCTGAAATATGGGATAAGCTGGAATCGGGCCAAAAGCACTTTGTGGCCATATATTTATAGTGGTTTTGTTATGAAGAATAGCATTTGGCTAATGGACCCATACAACTGCTAGAAGAATATTGATATAGATTCGAATCATGGGTCGTATACCAGGGGATGAAGCCATGAAGAATCTTGCAGAGGGTGATTTGTTGTGTTTAGGCATTTTCTTGCCATTTGTCTGTTTATTATATTTCCTATTTTGAACTGAGTTTAGTAGCATAGCAGTTCTATATTTTCCAAGATCTTTTCTGGCCACTCTTTTGGTAGAAGATGCACTTCTTATAGCTCTGTCATTCAATTCAGGCTTTCGTTAAAATGTATTAAACTTTTTCACTGAATTCACTTCTCCTGCCAAGGATGCTTCTGTGAAGTACGTTTTTCACACTTTTTCTACTATGGCTCTTCACAAAGATTAGGTCATTTGTGTCAACTTGTAAACAGTCTTTTGGCTTATGATTCTTTTCTGTTATTATTATAGATTAAAGTGGTTTTAGTAGCACAGTACTGTAATGTTGAAAGATAATTAGAATGTCCCAGTTTCAGGAGCATAGAAATTATTATGTTAAGCCAAAGCGATGCTCAAAGTAGGGTTTTGACAATAACTCATACCAGATGCTTCAGAGAAAGGTGGAAAAACTCTATACCACACAACAATATAATAGCTAAATGGGAAGTTTCTTGTTATACCTATCAGCTAGGAGCTTGAATGCCCTCAAGCATAATACATGAACTGTTTGAGTTCTTATTTTATCTGCAGTTGTCCTTATATATGTTTAAAAACAGGTAAGAATCTGTACCTTGGCTGTGTCTTACAATATGCCACCTTTTCCTGACAGGCTCTTAGTGCTCTTCCCAGCTTAGAAACAATTCTGAAATACTAAGTAATTACAAATCTCCTTTAATTATTAAAGATATTCTTTCTTCTATGTGACTGGGAATTATTACCTACTTTTGGCTTGTACACAGGGAGGACATGGTTCATACTACTAATGTGTATTTTGGAAAAGTGTCCTACAGCATAGGTTTACTGTGGTTAGATGAAACCCTAACTTTGTATTCTCGAATCCCAATGTGTGTCATGAGTCTGTTTTGCAAAAGCACCTTGTTTATGTACATGAAAATGCTGTTCATCATTACTACACATGCTAATAAAATTTGTTACCTGAATGAATGAATTCAAAATTTCACTGCTTTACTTGTTTTCTTAGGTCACATACTCTGCCTGGGGACATGACTAAAGCCCCAACAGCCTGATACAAATGCCTCCAATTATGAGATTTTTTTTTGTCCAAGTACATTTGGTCCATTTTCCTGATAGATGGCTTCCAGCTCTTTCTATTTTTTTTTGTAAGTAGTACTTCAAGAGAAAACCAGAAAGGGAATGTTTGGAAAATATATCAGCAAGCTGGTTTCTGTGCTCATGGCTAGTACATTTGTTGAAGAGCTAGACACACTGACAATACTCATTTCAAGTATATGTTCAAATAGGTTGGAACAAGTTCCATAGAATAACATGAAAAGCAAAAAAAATTCAATGACTTACAAAAACAATGCAGTAAATGACATATAGGTAATAAGTACAACGTAGGAAAAAAGGTTGCTAAACATTTGGAGGCAGTATTTGCAATTACTTATTCTCAAATAATTTAATTCCAGCTGTACTGGACAGCAAGAAACAATTTAATCCCAGAAGCAACATGAAGAAATGGCCAAGCAGTAGTGATGTATAGTAAAAATATTCTGAGACTAGTGAGAAAATTGAGGAAAAACCTGGAAAAATTCAACAAGTGTAATACGTACTGCTTATCTGAGTATGTGTTTGCCTGGAGTAGTTGCACAAGAGTAGAGATTACTCAACTGCGTGGCAGCAGAGCGATGTAAGGTGTGGGGTTTACTGAATCCACCACACAGTTCTCAATGTGAGAGAGCAGTCACCCTTTGATGAGCCTACTGAAAGTACACACCTATTTCAGGGCCTCCTGGAGACCAAGCAAGACTTAGAAACAACAAACTTTCCTTCTCAGTTGTCTCCCCAAAACAACTTGATACGTGTGAAATGCAGGCTTCTACAAATTCTAGTAAAATCCAGCAGGAAAGAAGCTGGAAACCTGCAAGGAAAGCCAAAATATGTCTACTGGGGGCATTGCAGACCAGATAGTTTTGTGAGTAGGCTTGTTTTGAATTCATCCACTGTCACTGAACAAAGAGCAAACAGAAATTACTATTCATTATCACTTTCGGCAGAGAAATTGTCTGACCTATGCAGAATAAATGTATTTGCTTTTATTGACTTCTGACATAGTGATCTTCTGGAGTCATGGAGCCACTTGACAGCATCTTTCAAGATGTCTCTTTTGGCATGCAAGCCTATGGGGTCCAGGAGTTCTTGCAGAAGTTCTGTGCTTGGAGGACTTCTACTTTCCTTGTAGTTCAAGCTACAGTTAGTATCACCCTGACTGTGAGGAGAACAGAATATAATATAGGAACATAATAAAAAATTCCTTTGATTCTTCAAGAGGTCTCCTATATAGGACATCTACTGACTTCTGAAGGACTGTGCTGAGAGTCTAGAAAATAGAGACAAAAGCATAAAAGGCATTCGTTTCCTGCCTACACTCCAGATGGATTTCATACAAACACAATTGTGTGCACATAATGATGCAACCTGAAAAAGGTTAGAGATACAGAAATGATTTTTTCAAGAGTGAAGAAACTAATAATTTCAGTCACCAGTGTCCCTTCTGTCACTTGGGAGGTCAGTGGCTTTAGAAAATGAACCTTCATTGAGTTATACAACTTCTGTCCTCAGCAGACGTTTGTGTGAAATGCAAACAGCAAACATTAAAAAGGAATTTTTGTCAGCCAACAAGGAGCTTAAGCCAGAGCACAGGTTAGCAGAGCAAAGTGGTTCGGGGGGAATCAGAAAGTCAGTGTATTGTATGTGTGCAGCTTCTCTGTAAATAGTTACCACAATAAAAAAACAGTTTAGTTTTAGAAACATGGAGTCCTTTCAGGTTATTATTCAACGTGTAGTATATGAAAGAGAATCTTCAGAGGGAATTACAGCATAATGTTTGAATTCAGTTTTGAAATGCCATTCATATGGAGATATTCTTGCCTCCAAAACTCTATGAATCTATATAAACTCATCTAAAATGTGACATATTCTTGTTCCAGCTGAGATTATGGGAGTATGCTAAAAAAGGAATAAAGATGGATTTTTTTTCTCTATATGGTTTTCACAAGAAAACAAACTATCAATAATAAAAACATCCCTCAGCAGTGGTATAAATCTGGGTTTGCTGTGAGTCTTAGCCTGAAAAGTCATTGGCAGGCTTGAAAAGATAGCTGAATGATTTCTAAATATGAAGGATTGTGGTTATACCACTTCCAGCAAGTTCTGATTCATAATCCTTTCTTTTTTATTCTATTTCTTTTTCCAAAGCTTTAAGAACATAGGAAAATCTATTGGTAGTTTAGTTTTGTAATTGTCAAGTCCCCCGATTAATTAGGCATGCGATATAAATGAGAACAACACAAAAGTAAATGTGTGGGAGGCTGATGAGATCATAGTTCTACCACAGTTAGTTTATTTAATTCTCAGTGAGTCTGAAGTTTGTAGAGCTGTCAAACAATTTTTTAATCAGGTCAAGGAAAAAAAATATTGTTGGGATTCATTCAGAAGAAACCACATAACCAGAGACTATCGCTGAAACTTTATGCTCCTGTTACATTGTATTTAAAATATTCAGGCTGATATTAAAGCAGGATGACTGTATGGGCATGGTAGGCTCATTTTCCAGACAAGAAATGGATCATGGCCACTGGATGTGAGAAGGACTCTTGCTCCACCTGCCAGTCTCTCTCCAGATAGGAAGGAAACAGGATGGCTGGCACAGATGCTCAGTGCTAACCCTATTTGACCTGTCTAATTTCTGCTATAGAATAAACACTGGTGGCCCAGGATAGGGGATGGAGTTCATCATCTAAGCAAGATAGGAAGACCCCAAGAAAGGAAACATCCTGGCCATATTTCAGTGATAAGGTGAAGTTCTGCTCTGTCATTTACTCGTGTGTTACCTAATGTGAACCTCAACAGTAATCTCAACAAAATCAATAGACTAATTGCAGAGAAAAGTGTTACCCAATTGGAATAATGATTGGCAGAATTTTGCCCTTAGAATTCAATTAAAGTTATTTACCAGATTGCCGTTTTCAGCATCTTTCTTATGAACTAATTTCAAGAAACAATAGCAATTACATATCTGTCAAAAAGTGTGATTTGCAGAACAGTAACTAGCAGCAGTTCATGTGCACTCCTTTACGCACCTGTAGGAATTAATTCAGCAATTTACACGGAGGAGGATGGGACCCAACAAACTGCCCCTGCCGTGACTGGGAGATGTGTAACGCTCACCTGTATGCTCCCTAATACTTAGCAAAATTTTGATAATCTATGACCTAACTTGTAAAAGCTGCTTTTACTTTCCTCAGCTGAATAATGCCTACCTTTGCACTGAAAGCTTCTCCTAGCTAATTAAACTGGTTTCTTCTGGGGAATTTCCTGGCCAGTTTGTCACATCCGTTCAATACAACACACAAGTGGGAAACTCATTTAAGTAACTCATGATCATGGAATCTGGGTGAAATAATTTAAAATGAGTATGTGTTTAAAGAAGTGATTAAATACTGGGATTGTTCAATGAAAATTCCATATACCAAATGGTGAGATATAATAGCTATCTTATCTGTTAAAAGGAAAAACCTTTTAAACTAATCGATCTTCCACACAACAATTTATGTCAGTGCCTTTTAAGATGATCCCTTCTTAAATGGGTAGCTGACAAAGAAATATATCTGATACAACTGCTAAATTAATAGATTTGCAATGTGCTGTGGCAATACATTTAAGAGGTCTTTCATGTATTTTGAGAAGAGGTTAAAAATCCTGGCAGGTCTTAAAAAGCAGATTCTTAAGTGGTGTACTTTTTGTGCCATGAGATTATGACTGAATTGAATAGCACCATTACAGCAAAACATGGTTTCTCTCCTTCTTCTCCTCAAGACTTTATTTTCAACCTAACTAGGCAAAAGTGTTGGGCTTTGTTTTCACTCTGAAAAAAATTACTTAAGCAGATTTTAAAAAGGGACAGACTGTCTACAGCAGTTTTACAAAGCCTGGAAGCAATATCTCATTCCCACTCATTCATCCGGCCCATCATGGTCTTGTCCAAATTATCTAGTCTCTGGCTGGCCTCCAGGACAGGCTGATGAAGGCTTTGTTTGCATGATTTTCTTTGGCATTCCATCATCTGTACATGTAAAGAAGTATTAAAAAATATTGGAACTTACGGCTTTTTTGTCCTTAAGAGAAAAAAGAGGTGGTATCATCACCATTTCAACACAAGCCTTCTGGTCAATAATATATTGTAAAGTTTTGTCCCTAAAAAGTATTACAGTCATGCATCCTGTGTCTCCTGTCTTAACTCTCCTATGCTAGTTATTATGAAGTACAGTATAAGATGGGAAAACAACTACAATTTTTCATCATGTTTGCAGAGAGTGACTGGTAAAAAGTGGAGAGTCTTGTTTCACTTGTTCCTGCATATTCAAATACATATGCTACATTATACGTAGTATAGAACCACAATACATTCCTCTTCTGAAAGAGAGGGGGGGAAAAAAGCATTATCATAGTTTGCTTTCTTGTCTGCTTCCAGAAATAAGCACTAAATAAGAACCCCAACAGGGTTCTTAAAATTTGAACCCAATAGGGTTCAAATAAGCCCCAATAGGGGCTGACTGTGAAACGTTGGTCTCATGGAGACTGGTAGGCTTATTTGAGAGTAGGAAGGTTCTACAGAAGGACCTGGCCAGGCTGGATCAATGGGCCAAGACCAGTTGTAGAAGGTTCAACAAGGCCAAGTGCTGGTTCCTGCACTTGGGTCACAAAAACTCCCTGCAATGCTACAGGCTTGGGGAAGAGTGGCTGGAAAGCCATCCAGTGGGAAAGGACCCGGAGAGGCTGGTTGACAGCAGCTGAATATGAGCCATCAATGTGCACATGTGGCCAAGAAGAACAGCATCTTGGCTTGTATCAGAAACAGTGTGGCCAGCAGGACTAGGGTAGTGACCTGTACTTGGCACTGCTGAGGCTGCACCTTGAATCCCATGTTCAGTTCTGGGCCCCTCACGACAAGAAAGATATCGAAATAAACTGGTGAAGGGCCTGGAGAACAAGACTTACGAGAAGTGGCTGAGGGAACTGGTTTTGTTTAGTCTGCAGAAAAGGGGGCTTAGGGGAGATCTTATCGCTCTCTACAGCTATGTGAAAAGAGGTTGGAGCAAGGTGGGCGTCAGTCTCTTCTCCCAAGTAACAAGGGTAGGACAAGAGGAAATGGCCTTGAGTTGTGTCAGGGGAGGTTTAGTTGGGATATTAAGAAAAATATGTCATGCCCTGACAAAAGCTGCCCAGGGCAGTGGTGGAGTCACCATCCCTGAGGGGATTTAAAAGCTGTGCAGATGTGGTACTGAGGGCCATGGCTTAGTGGTGGACTTGGCAGTGCTGGATTAACAGCTGGACTTGATGATCTTGAAGGTCTTTTCCAACCAAAACAATTCTTTGATTTATCTAGAGGTAATTCCTATCGAAGATCTACAGTTTTCTCCTGTAAAAAATGAGCCAAGGCATGACTATAACTCAAAGTATATCTCTGTACTTAATAAGAAACCACATGCTGCTCACCAGTATGTCTCCATCCAAGCCTGGGCACATCATCTTTTTAAAATCAAAGAACAGTTGAGATTTAATGTTCACCAGTAAATTTCTGCTCTGCTCCCTTTAGGAGAATGCTTCCGATTCGCAGACATCTTTATATGCCTATAACTCTTTATTTTTAGTGTCACTATATTGCCTGTGAGGCCTCATCATGGGAGTGGGCAGGTGTCTAAATAAGGTGAACATACAGGACTAAAAGATGATTTTCTAATCTCACAGTCAGACAGGCAAGAACGTAGAAATAAATAAAAAAGAATGGGCGAATATGAGGAAGCAATGAGGTAATATTGGTTACCATGGTATGTAGTACACCTCAGTGTGCCCATAGCTGATGAAAAACAAAGTAATTCCAAGAAAAGAGAGGTTTGAGGGATATTCTGGAGGAGGAGCAGTTATTTTTTCTTATGTTTATGGGGAGCTCCTGCAAGGAGGGAGTGATAGTATGGGAGAAAGCATGAAAGTGCCAACTTGAAAAATGAACGTTTTAAAAATGGAATTTAGCAGCATGATCTGGTTGGAGGTGGGGATGGAACACGACTTTGGAGGAGGAAACGAGAAGTTTGTGTTTGACACGGCAGGGGAAGCAGGAGGAATAATATGAGCAAGACAGGATTAAGAACAGCATTCTTGTTGAGGCAGGCATGCATTGATAATGCAATAAAGAAGAGTACTGCAGGGCTGAAATTTGTGGTTAGGAAAGCCTGAGTTAATTTCTAACTGTTTTGATGTTTATAATACTTAGGCATCCTAGACATGCTGAGCAGAAAATATCTGCAAGATTTTGTCTGAAGAAGAGCTAGACTCTGATGAAATGACAGCATGATGGTGTTGTCCACAGTGCTCACAGAGAAGAAAGCTTTTATTCCAATGAAATCTGCGTCCAGGTTAGATCATAGGAGGCCAGAAAGTGTTATGTGTCAGTAGGAAATTAGTGATGGGACATAATTGTGTGGCTGATGTAGTTAATGCCAAAGGAAATTGCCAGCAACCGAAATGTGAAGAGCATGGTTTTTTCCCAGGTACACCCTAAGGAATGGACGATGCATTTGTCATCTGCTCAGAGGAATTAGCATATAAAGTGACCTTTAGAGGCCCAGTTTTTGCTGCTTATCATCTGTTTTGTTGTAAGATCACTGCAGAGGTTGCTGCTTGGCCCAACCTGGTCCCAGTGCCATGGGCAGAGAAGGATGTAGCATCTCTGTGCAAGCCATCAGAGGGGCTGAAACCAAGATGGGTGCTCATCAATCTCCCCAGCCTGGCTGTGGTCCCCACGAGTCTGGGTGTGACCTTGGCCCAACATCACCATCCCAGTGTTTCATCCTCTGTGCTGTCATGTCTTGGCCAAAAATAGCAATGCAGGTGGTTTTATTTAAAAACCGTGGATAGGACAGATGATACAGCACTTTGAAGTGCTAGAAGCACCTTGCCAAGGTTACAATGACTTACATGCTGGGGGTCAAGTCCATAGACATTCCACATATTCTGGAGCATGCATGAAATTCAGATAATCTGAAGGATAGGGCTATGAGTGCAATGAGGACACTCCTCAAGAGTGAATTAATAGAGAGATGCAAAGATGGCTTATTGCCATTCGATAGATTAGAGATTATGAAAAATTTCTTCACTGTAAAGGTTGTCAGCTGGCACAGGCTGCCCAGGGAAGTGGTGGAGTCACCATCCCTGGAGGGATTTATTAGACATGTGGATGTGGTGCTGAGGGACATGGTTTAATGGTAGGCCTGGCAGTGCTGGATTAATGGTTGGACTTGATCTTAGGGATCATTTCCAATCAAAATGATCCTATGATTCTATGAATGCAGAAACATTGTTAGAAAATATGGGAAGAGGGTCATTCCCAGAATTTGTTTTGCAAATTCTAGTATGGACCAGCCTCTCGAGTAGCTTGTTGGTACCTAGGTAGGTAGGTAGGTGTGTATGTCCTGCAGCCACCAGGACCCCATGGGAATGAGGGTAGTGTACTGCTGTGGCACCATCCAACATCCCCCTTGTGCCATGGATTGCATCTGTGAGCAGCTTCTGCAGGAGCTCCCAGGCTCTGTCTCTTTTCACAGGAGTCAGACTCAAAAGCCCACGTATGAATATTTAAACAAAGGCATTAACAAACCTGCCTGGGAGATGTAATAAGAATGTCTTTTGAAGAAAATATGCTACCAAAATGACAGGTAGCCACATTTTTCACCTCTTCAGTTCTAAGTGCTCTTAGTGTTAATTTGTGAATTATGGTTTCTAATGAAAATAGTACTTTAGGCAGTAAGGATGGTGTTATATTTTCTTAATCTATTTTACAGAAGCCCTTTTGTTGTTCAGGCTGTTCTTATTTAAAAGCTAAGTCTTGTTTTGTATTTCACTGCCTGTCGCCAGCTTGCGACAAAAGTAAAGGCTATGAATTTGTTAGACCTTGCTTTATAATATATTCTGTTTATCATCATTTCTTTTTCATTATGGTGGTGTTATGTTCACCGCTGTACTGAAGGTGCTGTCAGAATTTCCATTATAAATATTGTTTCTGTGGGGTCTGTAAGTCTGAGGGTTCTATATTAAAATTCTCTCTGGCTGAAATTTGACGTGCAAGTCTTGGTAAAGAAATGTTTTCTTTACATGCAGTTTAAATTGGCTTAGTCATCTTTTTAAGAGAAATTTGCATGTAAGTATCAGGAGCCACACATATAGCACAGTCTCATATATTTAAACAACAACAAAAGAAACATCTATTTATACAAAATGTTTCTGAATTTTGATAGGTATCAGTCTACCACTGCTCAAAGATGTGGAAGAAAAAGCCCTGATAAAATACGCCTACTCCATGAAAACACACAGGCAATTTTATGACTTCTAGGTTGCTGCAGTAGATTTATAAGGTAATGAGTAAAGATGCTGTGTTCAATGTTTGACAGAGATGTAATGCAAAAATGTAAAAGTTAGTAATGGAGGAATAGATACATCATTGTACCAGCACAAGACAGGCATTTGGTTTTGAAGGGATTCTGTTGACACAAGCAAGAGCAATCTTTTAGTGACCTCTTATTTCTTGAGACATTCAAGATGCTTAGTCAGAGTTTCCTTACGTTTTAATTTATAGAACCTAATTTGTTCTGTCATTTCTCTGCTTTTACTGACTTCTCAGGGATGATACAGCTGTCTGATGCTTATTCCTGTTGTAATACCTTGTTACAGGGTCTTTCCATGGTTTAGTTCACCCGCTTACCTCAGGTTCTCACTGTTGCTTCTTTTTCTCCTCTAAATTTCAATAACCCCATAACTGCAGAAAAAATACAGGGTGCCCTAAAAGAAAATGATAGAATAAATATTTTTAATGAAAAAGGTGCTAAATATGTGAAAATAAATGTAGAATGTGCATCAGACAGTACTCAAAGAATAGCTGTGTTACAAAAACGAGGAAACACAGATGTTTCTCATGCCTTGATTTCTGGCAGTGTGCAGGTTTCTTAAAATAGAATTAGGACATGTTAAGAGGATTGAAAAGGGGTGATTTTTCCCATTTTTTTTTTATGCCTCCCATGTCCCCACTGAGCCCCAAGATGAAGCACTCTGGGCACCTGCCTGCATTGCAAAGCTCTGCCCTCTTTCAGTCTTGTGTACTAAATACAGACCAGAGAGGATCCATCTAGAGGTGCACTGTGCTATAACCTTCTGAGAAAAGGCAGTGGAAAAGATTTCTAAAGATATATTTACAGTCTCTGCTTTAAAGTAGTTGAAATTCAGAGGAATAACTGTTTATGTAGCAACCTGATGTTCCTGGGTGCCATTCCCTGCCACGCCAACGTGGCTCAGAGTAACCTGCCTGGTGGAGCATCGTGTGCTGTGGGTTTTCTCTGGTGGACACACTGCAGAAACAAAGCTCCCCATTGCCTTTCAGAGACCTCCAGAAATCTTTCTAAACTTCTTTCTAAAGGTTTTACAGTTTGAGGGTTTTGTTGTTTTATTTTTTTTCCCTTTAATAATGATTACAACTTCTGTAACTGTCTTTGGAGACTTAGAAGTTTCCATGGCTCAGAGCATATGCAATATCTTGCCTGATTAATATCACTATATATATGTGTATGTGTGTGAGTCTAATTCTTTTAAAAAGTTGTTTCCTTAAAGAAAAAATCCCAAGTGATTAAAGCATGTAAGAGTTATTAAATTTGTTGACAGAGGCAGAGGGGAATACAGTGCTATATGTGGGAGGGCTGAGACTCCTATGGCCCTCTGTGGTCCATCCCCCTTGTATTCCCTTAACCCCCAGAGATGCCCAGCAGCTAAAGGTCTAATAAATCCAGCAGCACCCACTGCGGGGGCCAAATCCCACTCTGCTCACTGAAGCAAAACCAGAAAGCTTTGTAGCAACAGCTTTGTAGCAATGCAGCTGCTTTGTGTTTTAAGATGCCCAGCTGAAATGCCTACACAACCTCCCAGGTCCTTCAGTCAAGTAATAATTCACAGAGCATGAAGAAGAGGAACTAAGATAATCCTTCAAGAAAAAAAAAAGCAAAGGTGCAGAAGTGCCTTTTTGTTGAGTATTTATTTAGAGGCAAATGGTTCTATATAATGACCCAACACTGTAAAAGTGCATTTTTCTTCATATATGAACACAAATGACTATACTTCAGGGAAATTCTATTTTGTGAAAAGACTAATAGTTTAATTCTTTCCCCCCTATATGTCCTAAAGTTGTATGCACTCTCAGCAAGGTAAGCTACTGTGGTACCCTTTTTATGGACTAGAAAATAATAGAGCATTACAGAGTCTTTTGAGTTCCTTTTTTCTTCAAAAGCTTGTCTATATTAACATATTTTTTTAACAAAGCAAATTTTTTCACTTTCAGAAACTACATGGTAGTACTGAGTCTCAATGAAGAACCTACAAGTATAAATAGAATTGTAATGTTGCCTTTTGAACAGTAATTTATTTAATCTTTGAAAGATATTGCATGCAAGGATATAAGTAAAGAAAAAAAAAGAGAGAGCAAATGTGCAAATCTAACAGAAATATCCAGGTGGGCAAGTGTAGAGCTGTAGTTTGTTCTCTGCAGGGTATGGCAGGCTCATGGGACCCACACCATGTCAATAGAGCATTTCTATGAGTCACTTTTTCATTTTCTTTTTCAAGAGAGTAATGAAAGAACTCAGATAAATGCTGTGGGGTCATCTCTAGGAATGAGATTTTCCTGATACGTGGACCTAAATTAAAGGTATTTCCATAACTTTACTCCTGTAATGGTTAAAAACTTCCCAATTTCCAGTTCCATTTATTAATGAACGTTTTGTTCTTTTTGTTTTACTCTTGTGCCAATATTGTCTTTAAGTTAAGCAGCTCTTCTTCCTTCCCAGTCTTCAGCTCCATGCTGTATTCAGAAAGGAGATCATGTCCTTCTCAGGCTTTCAACAGTGGTGAATTGTTCTGTTCAGTTACCCGTGGGCATGCTTTGAATGGGAGTACAATGAACTCGTCCCTTCTTTCCAAACACGAGCTGAAAAGTTGGCTTCCTGCCACTTGTCACTCAAAAAAACAAGCGCAAGAGAGGTTGAAATCGCACAAATTTCTGTATTATTGCTCAGCTTGTTTTGCCTATCCCTCTGGTGACCAGAGCCAAACAACAACAACTGATACAGCTGAGAAAAAAACCGCAATGCTCAGGAAAAAAAACGAGCAAATTTAACATTCGGTTACACTGTTATGAAAAATATTTTCACTATTTCTACTATTAATCATAGCAGGATTGTACTCAAAGACTAATTCTTTTTTGCTTACCCACATTTTCTTGTATCAGGCCAAGATTTGCATTTGGAGTTCCTTCAAGAAAATATCTGAGTGATGTCCAACATGCTCTATTACTGGAGGACCCAGCGGAAAGTACAGCGAGCATCATTTTAGCTTACTACAAGACAGACATCAATAACTTTTTTTTTCTGTCCAGATTGCTATTTCCTTCATATGACACTTTGTCGAGGTTACATTACTCATTCCCACAAAGACACAGGTGCAGCGGGTTCAGTGCCAGTGAGTTCAATATGGTGCGATAAAGTCAAGGCAAGGCAAGTAATCAATTCTGGATGAAACACACAAACCCCTCCAAGAAAAATAAAACCCAGAGTTAATTTACACAGTCATCATCACCATCAATTATATATGTACAGCATGTTTAATATTAATTGCTGCTGTTAGTATACTATGCTTCTTTTTCTTTATAAAACAATCTATACTCCCCAAATGTGAAAGAGGTACAAACCAAAATTGTTGTTCTGTCTACAGATACTGTACATCTGTAGTGGACCAAAACCCAAGGATTTTTCAGCTGGAAGTTTGAAATTCAAATCCAAAAGAAACATTTCCCATGCTCCACTGCTCTTGCCTGCTAGAGGGATGCTTTCATAGCACGAGCCTGGATTCAAAGCTAGAATTCAGATCCAGCCTTTTGGCTTGAGACCACCTGTTAAAAGTAAAAGCGAAGCAAACCCAAAATACACAGCCTCTGTTTCTGCCACATGAGTTAAAGGAGGAGAGAATCCTTCCCTAACGACCGTGACCCAGAATAAGTCTGAGCCTGCTCAACACACTGCTTTACCACTTAGAAAAATTTATGGCACTGTAAGTGCTGAACATTTGGTGACAGCACTTTCACTATAGGTTTGCCTAATGAGTCTGTAATCATCATCTTTTTGTTGAGGATTTTCATCCCGATGGGGCTGGTCTGACATTCACCGAGGCTCTTGTATTTGTCAGGAGGAGGAACCCTGCAGGAAAGAGGTGCTGGCAGCAGCGATTCGGAAGCGCTGGCAGGAGCGGTGGGTCAGTGGGAGAGCAGCAACTGGGACCCTTTGGAAGGGGAAGGTGGGCTGGGGTGAGGTGTCCTTACTCCACTAGCACTCACATTGCTTACTTTTAGGCTGTGTATTCTGAAATGGGGTCCAATTCTTAATTTTGAAAAATGTGTAAGTTTAGTGATAAATCTATCCCATTTAAAGTGTACACACACGTGCAATTGGACAGAAAAAAGGATATTTAAGTTCTGATGTTCAAAGAGTGTGGGTGTTCCACTTGTTTTTTCAGAGTCCTGACTCCCCCAAACTGCTGCAAATATAGTCCAAATACTTGGAAAACAGCATAAAGTTGTTGAAAGTACATTTTGTAGAAAGGTGACCTGAAAAGCAAACCATTGCCACAGGCAAAAGCACGTTACTGGGAACTCCTCAGAGACATGAGTCTAACTCTTCCCTTCCTTAGGCTGGTTTTACACCGAAGCATCTCTGTTTATCCTACCTGAGTTATGATTTACATCAGTGGAGGCTGGCAGAACCAGTGTCCCTCAATAAAATAGGAAACCTGTATCTCTACCCTCTTGCCCCCATTCCACTTCCATGGGCTGAAAGCTCAGAGAGGGAATGGAGAACTCCTCTCCTGCAGTGTGGGGGCCCTGGAAAGGCTGCAATGAGCTTGTGAAGTAGGGGAAAATGATGCCACTGATGTCTCCTCTCCCACTATTTTTTAAAGAAAAACAACTGTCTTCAGCCTGAGCTGCAGCTCACCCTATCCCTGAACGGTGGAGAACATTTTAACATTAAATTTTGTTAGGAAAGTGTTCTTCTTTGTGAAGATGAGTGCTGTAAGAAACATTTATTTTTTAAAAAATCTAGCTTTAGTGTCATCAAAATCTATTCATTAAATATCTTTTGGCCACATTCACTTCCATTGCACAATAGTAGAGCTCACTAAGATGTCATGATATTATTTTTACTTTGCAAAGTACAACACAAAGCTAACTGCTTTTTATAAAATTTGTTCAGCAAAAGCTCCTCGGAGAGACCAAAGCAAATTTGTTAAATGTTTCATGGTCGTAAAATTTGATTTCTCTCCCCCCCCAAAAAATATCCTTCCTGTCAAAAACTTGTCACTCAGCTGTCAACAGATGTCAGATTTCGTGTAGGACAGGAAGAATCCAAGCTGCAAAAAAACATATCCCAATTCACATCAACTTGAATCTTAGAGGAAGTAAAAGAAAAAGAAAAAAAATAGTTTCAAATAATTTCCATAAAGTTGCATGAGGAGGATACAATACTGCAGTGAGCACAGTGTGGACAGCACCGGCTGGTTGTGGGTCGTTCATTTCCAGATGTGCAGGTTTCACCTCCTCCCCCTTGGCCAGCCCTAGGATATTACCTAGCAGTGCTCAAAGGCTGTACATTGGTTAAAACATATTATGACAAAAAGTCTCTTAAATGATCATCCAACATGTATTATATTTTACTGTGTTCTTCTGAAGCCTGTATCAGATTAAAATTCAAGATCCACAGGTTAGAGACCAGAAATTTAAGGGCAAGCTATGAGCTTTAGGCCACTAGCTTTCAAGATAATCAGGACATCTGAGATGTTGCCGAGGATCAGCTCCTGTGTGAAGACATGAGGAAAGAGCCAAGGCCTGAGCAAACCACATGGAGAGAGAGAATATGGCTCAGAGAGTGCCAAACCCTTAACTGGGATGTACAACACCCCTGTGAAGAAGGCATTATTATCCCTGTTCTTACAGATGGGGAATGATTTTAGATGTGACTTTTTTCATTTGCTCACAACATTAATTTCAAGAAGAAAAGCAGAAGGAACTGCTGTGGCTTCCCTGCTGGAATGGAAAACAACTAAAATGCCTCTGAGAAAACATCTAGCAGGAAGAACTCAGCACTTGCCATTCCTCCATTTCAGTTTCAGAGGTGACTTCCGCAGCTGCAGCAATATATCCTGAGAGCCCCAGTGGTGAAGGTAAGGAAGATAGTCAGCATCTATGGAATTTACAGCTTCTTCCTTCTACTTATGTCCTGTAATATCCTGCCCCAGTCGATTCTGTGCCCCTGATGGTTTGTCTTTTGGGGACCTTTGTCATACGGTGTGGGAGGATTTGAAAAGAAAATAAATCCAAAGCCTATGTGAAGAATAATCCAGAAGGTATACTGGGCTGATGGAAGCTGAAAACCAGATTAATCCAATTTTTTATTAAAAATATAGGGCTTAGATTAGTTGTTAATAAACAACTAAGCTGATAATTAGCTATGAGCTTTTGAGACCACTTCATCTAATGTGAATTTTACAGGCATTATCACAGCAGTGTCCTGACCCCTTGCCAGAGCTAGAATTTAATTCAACATTAAAATGTGAGCATATATAATAGGACGAGGTTTGGGTCACAAACGTTTCACCTGGACTTCCACAATGGTCCACCCCATTTCAAAGGATCTCCACCCACAGCAGCCACAGAGGAAGAGATCACCTCAGCCACAGGTTGACTTGTGGTTTCCTCTGAAAAGGAAATCTCACTCCTTATCAGATTTAATTTATTTCACATATTTATTCATTCTTTTACTTTTCATCAAAAACACTTCCTGTTACTACCAATCTTGCTAAGGAGAAACTTTTGTCCACAATTCTGCTGGGCTTTGTTACGTAGGATCATCCCAGACAATTCAGCTTTTATTTCTGCATATCAGAGTTAATTACTGAGACCAAATTGCCATCAGTGCAATAAGTTTGTAATTCTATATTTCTCTATTTCCCAATATTTAATTGAAAGGTGCTCTCCTTCTAAATACTTGCCTGTGGAGTTTGTTTTGTTGGTTTGTTTTTTTTTCTTTCAATGCCATTATCTCTGCCAACTTTGAATGCAAGATTGTCACGTTTGTGTCCTCACAGTGAGTGGAGCAAAATATTTCACAATAGCCAAGGAGCTATCATATGATCAATCACACATCTTGAAGTCTAATTGCATCCTACCAGCAGGATCCTCCTTCTTCATCGATTACCTCCCTCCCTTTATTTCTTACTGACTCATTTCTCCCATTCTCAGCTTTAATTAACAAGGATTTCTCTTTTTTCCAGACATTCAGAAACTCCTTGACAAACGACGAGACAACTACAACGCATCCACGGTCACATGAAGTGGTAATAGCCCTGCTGGTGTGACTTCTAACCCCTGCTTGCAGCTGAACTTTTTTAGCTTTCTATTAATCTTGCATGTGTACAGTGTGTATGTACATACACATTTTTAAAGCACTTCTAGAGAAAGCCTTTTATCTTCTCAAACCAACAACAGGTCAATGAAATTCTTTTGCATTCTGCAGCTGCAGTCTTCTTATCTCTCATAGACTGGCAATTATTTTGCTCTCAAGACTCACTCTTTTTCTTCAGTTTGTTGAAAAAACATTCAAAGAGCTTTGCCCTTTTTCTTGTTTTGGCTCTTGGCAGTGGAATGGTTGCAACCGATGGACTCTGTCTCTGGGTACATTTACAGACACAGGAACTTGATAGAGTGTAAATATGCTTCAAGGAGAATATTACCACCAGTTCTCACAGGTTATATAAATGATACTGTAGAAATAGCATGGAAAAAAACCCCAATCTAGTTAAAGACTTCTATCTGACAAGAGTTTTGATTGTACTCAGTTAAACATAAAAGTAAGTGCTTTAACATAGACTTAAATCTCCCTGAATGCATACTTAAACCTATTGACTTCGAGACAGTATTTCTTTTCATATTGGTGTGTGGGTCTGGAAAAATCAAGGCTGGATAAGTTTGCTTCAAGGTTGGATGACTCGACTATGTTATTTAGGGACCTTGGGGATGGCAAATATAGGTTAAAATGTTCTTTTAATACAAAACATCCTTCCTTTAGGGTGTGTAGGAGAAAGTTATAATGCTCTGTGCCACACAAAGCCATAAGAAGTGGAGTCAGAGACACGTGATAGCTGGACAAGTTTTCTGTTGTATTTCTGGATACAGCCCAGCTCTTACTTTGGTGTTTTAGAAGCTCTTTCTTTAAATGCATAAGAACTACATCAGAGCGCGATGAGATTCACAGATGTGCAGATAGCAAACCAAAGAGATGCCTACATTCTACTTAAGATCTACTTGAAATTACATGAATAGAAATAAACCTCCTTATAGTGCTGGTAACAGCTGACTTGATTGTCAGCTGGCACAAGACCCCCATGTCTTATGTCCTTTGCCTCTGGGATTATAACACCTCCCAGATTAAATATAGCTTGCAGTAATTTATGCTCAGTGATTAACCTTTCTTGTTCATAGTCACATCCTCTGTTTACCTGTCAGCCACACACCACCAGCGCAGCAGTCTGGTACAAAGGCACAGGATATTGGAAAATATCTCACCACCCTGATGAAAATCTGAAGGCAGATTTAGCAAATGCATTCTAATTTGTCATAAAAACAACATTATCACTGTTGGCTTGGAAACCAGTATTTGGATAATAATTAGTTAAACTTCTTTCTGACTACATTGACATTTGTCCAGGTTTTCACTGGGATAGAGTTAATTTTCTTCCTAGTAGCTGGTATAGTCCTGTGTTTTGGGTTGAGTATGAGAATAATGTTGATAACACACTGATGTTTCAGTTGTTGCTAAGCACCAAGTCAAGGACTTTTCAGCTTCTCATGCTCTGCCAGCAAGAAGACTGGAGGTAAACAAGAAGCTGGGAGGGGGCACAGTCAGGACAGATGACCTAAGCTGCCCAAAGGGAGATTTCATTCCATATGATGTCATGTTCAGCATATAAAGCTGGAGGGAGTTGGCAGGAGGGCTGTGATCGCTGCTTGTGGACAGGCTGGGCATCGGGCAGTGGGTGGTGAGCAATTACATTGTGCATCACTTGATTTGTATAATCAATTAAGATTATGATTATTATTTTCTCTTCCTTTATCATCCTATTAAAGTGTCTTTATCTGAACTCAAGTTCTACCTTTTTCCCTGATTCTATTCCCCATCCCACCGGGAGGGAGAGGAGGGAGCAAGCAGCTGTGTGGTGCTAAGCTGCTGGCTGGGGTTAAACCACGCCAGCATTGCAACACTGTGTCTTCAATAGCAACATCATCTGTGGAAAGCCTTTGGGAGAAAATCCAAATGAGGTAAATAAAAAGGTTCAGGGAATGCCAAATCCATCTTAAAACAGGACCATAACAATGAGAAGGAACAAGAAGGGCAATTTAGCAGACTCAGAAGTGAGTAGCCATGAAAAAGAGCTCATGGAACTTGCATTGTGTATGCAGTGCAGAAGACAGCTGGTTTAGATTTCATTTATTTTCAAGCTCGAGCATAATATCCCAGCGCAACAACATCATGCAGATGATTGAGCAAAAACTGCAGAGCATCATTTAGTCTCTAACTTTGCAAACCCTTACTGGGCTAATCAACCAAACCAAACTGTTTGGACCATTGCTACCTGACAAATGCATCAAGATACTGTGTAGTAGTTCAGTCATCTTGAGTTGCATTGTTCCTGGTTCTACTCACGTGGTGCATATATGATGATATTTTTGTTCTTTTGTAGAGGACATCATGGGAGAACAGCTCCTGCAGTTGGGCACCACCCCATTGATTTAACTCCTAACAAGAGCAAAACCAAAGTAAGTTTCAAATATGTTCTTGCTACTGAAGTTGTCATCGAAGTAAAAAACAAAGAAAATTTTCCTGACCTTATTTCACCAAAGGTTTTCCAGAGGTACCTTCTCGAGCTGGTCATGATGTGTCACATCAGCTGCCTGCACTTTTTGTTCTCTGGACAACATCTTCTCCCTTGATCTTTCAGAAACTTGGGCTACAATATAACTTGTTGTATGACAGACAATGATAAGAGTTTTTGAGTTTTGCCCCTTCACTATGCATTCAGATCTCCTGAACCAACTCCCAGGTGTCACCTGTCCAGTCTTAAGGGAATGAGCCTATTGCACAGTGTACAAATGCTCACTAAGAAGGAAAACAGAGAAGAGAAACAAAGACTAAGCTGAATCTCCTAGAGTAGCAGCCAGATGGAGGTCTGAGATGCAAAAATACCCTTGCTGATTCCAGAAAACAGCCTTAAATTGGTAAAGATCTTGCCAATATGGATCTTTCCCTTCAATTGTGAACAGTCAGGCAAGCACAACCCTTTTCTGTTGATAAACTTTACTCTTTATCTGTTTTGTAAGACAATGAATACAGACATTATCTACAGACAGCCTTACAGGTATAAGATTCTCGATACTGCAGTGTGATGCCAATCTTTTTATGACCTGGCATTGCAGACTCACAAATGTCCATGACAACAACCCATAGAGTTGATCTACTAACACTAAATTAACTGTGCAATATCAGCAATCAGAAGTGATAGTCTTTAATTAAAGGCCCAGTAATGTTAGTAAGTTGGTGACCAGCTACAGAATTCTCTGCCGTTTGGCCAGGTAGGTAGATTGCCTATAAAAATAATAGAGCAATCTTCTGCTGAGCACTTCCCCTGCTCGGATCTGATGTTGCCATTGGCACAGCAGCACACCACCACACTCTGGTATCAGCTCTGTTTTGCCATTGCGAGTCCTGAATCCCAAATATTTCCTTTTTGCAGTAGAGGAAGCCGCTGCAAACCACACGTTCCAGGTGCTAAGTGCAGCGTGCACGAGGCGTTTGGCAAGGGATGCTGATGAGCTGGAATTTTCAGTCGGTGAGCACAGCAGTACAGGGGTACTTCTGACTAAAGACATTTTAATTGCGCAACAAAAGTTGAGATAATAAGCAACCTGGCACTATCAGGCTATGGAAAAAACCACAGCCAGCTTACAGGGCTACCGAAGTTCCCACAGTGTGACACAGCCAATATCGATTCAGTCCTCTATTTCTTGCCATTAGCTTTCCCCTGTTTAAGAAAAAGGAGGAAAAGAAATGCAGCATTTTTACAATTCTGCCTCTCTGTACCTCCGTGTATGACAGGAAATGGATTCTAAAAAGCTGCCAAGAAAACTGTAAAAATGACATTCAGAAGTACTTCTGTAAAATTCTGATTACACTTTACATCTGGTGAAAAGGCATGAAGGCTTCGCTGATATCAGAACAATCCATCAGCTTTCACTCTGCATAATTATTCCTTGTGAAAGTGGTGCTCAGGGAAGAAGGCTGGAAAATGCCTTTAACTTCTCATGACCTCCAGCTCTGGCAAGCCTTACTATCAGCATTAACATTGCTAGCAAGTATTTGCATGAAATTCTGGTTATAATGAGATTAATTGCAAGGCCTAACGGACTTCATGAAGGATGAAATTTCCCCTAATATCACATATTTGTTTTTTAATGAGATTATTTAGATCACACTTCCTCCTACTCTTACAATGTGCTGTTTGCCGAAGATGAAGTCAGGCATCACTAGTGAACTTCCAGCACGTAACTCTTGCAATATTCATCTCCATCTTCACGTTCACCATTATTCACTAGGATGTACTGTCTGAGAGGGAAAATGAGATCTTTCCAGAAAATGCACCTTCACAATGAGCTAATTGCTCACCCAGTTACCAGCAGCTCATGTCTTGAACATCTCACTGGCTACTGAAATGTGAAACCTGTCCCTTCCACATCCACTGCAGCTCTGCTCCAGACAGAGACAAGCTGTGTAAAAGCAGCAGCCTAATGCTCCATGGTTATTGTCCCAGGCTGGTTTGTGCAGCTCCCTCTGCTTCACTCCCCGTTGTCAAGGTGTACATCATCTCTGTTCATAACTCAGGGTTGTGAGGTGCACCTTGGCTCAGCACATAGGCAAAGACAGTGTTCATCTCTCTGGGGTGGGAGCAGAGCCTGGTGGCATCTCTGTGCAGTGTCCTAGACGTGCGGGGCTGTTCATACATTGAGTGCACCTGAAAGCAAAGATGTTCATTCTGAATTTCAGGTCAGTAAACTCAATTGCAGAGGGATTTTTGTGTCTTAATAACATTCTTCAGTGTTTTCAGACCAGCGTGGTCTTTATTTCATGTTCTACAAGTCTTGATTTTATCTCAGTGTGATCAAGAGACATTTAATGCATCATCCCACTGAGGAGCCAGTTCCACTGTGTAGCTGCTCCTTTCCCCTGCTCCCACTGTGGAGTTTCTGCTAGGAAGAAAAAACTCCCTGCAGTCATAATTTTGGAGCCTAATTGCACATTACAGAGAGAGATGGTGAGAAAGAAGTCTCCTTTCAGAGCAGAGTTTCCACGTTCAAGCTGTATTCACCCACATATGTTTTATACACACACACAAGTGTTTATATACACATCAGTGTAACTACAGCACTTAGCACCCCTCACCGACCATCAGCTACCACTGCTACACAGATTAAAGAATTAAAGATAGCTCATTAAAGCATCCTTTAACAAACTACAGTATAGTGAGCATCCATGTATAACCTGGCAAAGATCTAACAGACCATGGAGATCCTTCCCTGTCGACTGACTGGTGGAGGAATTGTATTTTCTAGCTTTTCTGGGAAACTGTTTCTAGGTTTTTATTCAATTTATTTTTTAAAAAAATAATTTTATATTAAACAACTTTAAATGTTCCTTTTTTGAAAATGTACTACACTGTAATATAGCTTTAGGAAAAAAATCCAAACAGCTAACCAATGCCTTAACAAGGTAATCCTACACATTTCCTTATTTAAATATGTAACCTTACAAGTATACTTAAAGCCTTATCATAGTCTTTATTAATCTGATTAAACTGCACTCTGTGTGTAAGCTCCTGCTCATGAAATAGTACATCCAAGGCTCAGGCACTTTTCACAATGTTCTCTGAACTTGATCAGTTTGTCCACACTTTGTTGGTCACATAACATTGTGAACTGAGTATCTGTTTGAAAGTATTTTGAAGCTCAGTCCCTTGCATGAGGAAGCACACATTCCACAAGCAATAGATCTTTCTTCATTTTAGCATTTCCACTTTATTTATTGATATCTGGTTATTTTTATCTTTAATGGGTTGCTGTTAAGTATTCAAAAAGAAATGAGATATCTTCCTCTTAATTCAGGAGTTTTCCTTTCTCAAAGTGTCTCAGGTGCCTCATAGACATTTCACATTATTTTAGGTTTATTTATGTTATTATTTATATTTATTTATGTTATTATGTTTATTTATGTTATTATTTATGTTTATTTATGTTATCCTTTCACATTATTTTATTATTATTCTCTTTTGCTGTGGGTGGGGAGACAGCTGTTTGTAAACACCATACCTACACATTATACAATGTATAGAATAAGGATGGGATTCATGTGATTTGGACCAAACTACAATGTTTTTGATGATTCTAAATCTGCACAGTTGCTGAAACTGTTGCTATGTTACATGAAGACATTTTGTGGCACCAGAAATTATTGGAGAGATTGAAGAGCTATGCCAGATGAAACACAATGTGATGCCATTCTAATATGTCCTTTTTGTTTTTTGCAAAATTTAGAAAGGTTACTACAGAAATTTCCTTCAAAGTAAAGAATAATCCCTTGCTTGGAGCTTAATTGTGAGAAATGTAAGTGCCAGCATATTCTGTGAGGGTTATTTTTCAGTTGTTTTTAATTTTTTTAAAAAAGCAAAAACTGAAATACTCTTCTGTTTATAAGCCATGCTTATTTACTACATACTTAGGAAACCCATAAAGCTCACAGAATGATGCTACAGGCAGAGATTTTCAGTTTCCCATTGCATATGTTTTTTGTATGTAAAAATCTAACAGATAGGTTCCTGCTTTGTTTCTTGAGTTGGGGCATCTCAGGAAGCAGGCAATACTATTAAATCCCTGCTATTCTGTATTGGAGAATACAAATCTTGAAGACTTGAAAGGTACATTTCCATAACAGAAATAGTTATACCAACTCAAAACACACAGAAAAATAGCTGTGGCACTGCATTCGTTCTGTGTCTGCTGATGGAGCTGAGCCTCTGAAGTCCATTTGAACATGCTGCTGTCTTCAGGGTGAACAGAAGAGCGAACACTTTTTCCTTCTCAGCTGCAGAGACCGAATGGAAAGTTCCTACTCTGTGAGGTCTCTCAGAAGTGACAGCAACAGCTAAATGATAAATTCTTTATTTGTTGGTGTTTGGGTTTGTTTTATGTGAAAAACAGCCAAGAACAAAGTTTCTCCTGTACAGAGGAAAAGCAGTAAAGCTTTTCTATTTAGCAATTGTGAGCCTATTGTCTAAAAAGCCACGTAATGAGAACAGCAATGCAGGGAGTGATTTCCCTATAGATTTTATCAGAGTGGGCTCTGGTGAGACTGTCAAGAATCCGTTGTATAATAGTGTTCAGGTTTTCAATGAGACTGAAGTTTTGCTAGCGTAACAGATTATTTATCAAATAATTCTAGTAATGATTTGGATTGGGCTGTTATTTGTAAACTATGCTAAGTAAGGATTAGCACATCATGCATGATCTGCAAACAGACTAGAAATCAAAATGAAAAACTAGAAAAATGACACTTCCTGCTTCATTCTGTTTGGGGTTACCAGTGCATGAGTTCATGTCTTCTCACAGGGCATCATGGTGGCTGCCCTGGGGTCATTTAATTGGTCTGAGCCATTGCCTTGAGCCTGCTGCCCTCATCCTCCTCCTCTGACTTTCCCCTGCCTCACTCTTACTACCCAAGCATATTCTCCTAAACACATGAGGTTAAATAAGAGCTGTAGCAGTGACTAGTGGAAAAACACTCAGCCATTAAAAGGAAAAGGATGTGCATACATCACAGGACCTGATTTAAAGCTGTTATCACAGTATTAATAATTTGGTGCCGTGCCAGTCACCAAATGCTCCGGGCATCAAATTCACTCAGCTTCTCCCCGTTCATCCCCAAGAAGGCTGCTGTATTCCCCTGTAGCAAAGTGGCTGCAGGTAAATACAGCAGGGGGTTAAAATGCTAAACACAAGGAAACTCCATTTTTGCCAAACTCCCAGGAGAAATTTGAAACCATCTTACAGTGCATTTCAATTTCCATATGAATTTCAAATGATATGAGGAAGGGATGAAATTTGAACAACGCAGATTGTCAAATAATTGGGACAGATCTACATAAAATGTTCCAGTTTCCGGAAGATATCTGTAAATTCTGTATCTTGATTTAGAAGGAACATGTGAGTGTCCCAGCAGTACTGATGAAAGGTTATGAGCACCATACTGATGTCAGTAAGTTTTGGAGCTGCCCGAGAAACCAGAGAATTCACCTGTGTATTTCTTGGACTTAAGAGAATGGTTTGGAACCCAACAGCACAACACAATTGTAAGCAAGAACCTGAACATCCTTTCTCTTTTATTGCCATCATCAATGATAGACTTTTCGCAAATAAAGGGTAAGGCTTTTTTTTTCTTTTGCAGCTGCATAAGAACATACAGAATTCAACTCATTTCCCTGTGTTAGTAATAATAGACTTTTCCCCTCGCAGAAAACAAACAGCTTCAGTTCACAGGCAACAGAGACAGGGTGAGAACAGCGATGTCAGTCTGTATGGATTCTTACATAACCACTCAGCAGCTGCAGAAGGTGTAAACCAAAAGTGGTATATATATACATACATACATACATACATATATAAAAACACTTTGTGGGCCAGCAATTTTGTGTTTGATATTGTTTAGATGTACAGTGCTTCTTCTGAGTTTCGTTTGTTGTGCTGTATTTCTTAATGATCGACTTGCTGCAGTAAATAATTCAGGAAATCATCCTGTACTCTATTGTTCTTCAGGCATATGGATTTTTTTTTTCTCTTCAAAGCTTGAGTTTCTACTGTATGTTGGAAATTTCAAAGCTCTCTGAGGAACTGAATACAGGTTTTGTAATTATAACAATTTCCAGCCTAGCACCTGTACATCTGCTGTACCCTTTAGGGAATAGAGCAAAACAAAATGTATCAATTCCCTCTGGATAAAATGTGACAAGGTTTCCATTTTCTATTTTTCCTGAGCACCTAGGCTTATTATTTTTAGAACATTATGGATTGTTATTAAGCAGTAGTGGATTGTTCTGAAAACACAGACAAGATGCATAGCATAGCCTTTCTAAACAAAACCCACTGCACAAGTACAACTTCTGCAGTGGTGCAACTGGATTTTCACAGACCATAGCAGGAATAGATATACAGGACTTTACAGTATCAGTCTTTTATGGAAAGATAGCTGGAGGTCTTCAACAGGAAACTGCTGTTAACTGCTTTTGGTCACATAGAAACAACTTTCAAAAGAAACCGTTTAAAGGTGTTCTAGTCTGATAAGTGTAACAAATACTGCAAATTTCCACTTCTTTTTTTTATTTTTTTTGCCCTGAAATAAAACTTGTACTGTGTCTGCACATATGCATAGGCAATATAAACCATTATGTGCAATTGAACTTTGTGAAAGGTTTTTTATAATGCTGCTCTGTATCACCATGCTGCATACATATTATTTCATGTAAAACGAAACGCTGAAGTAGTGCTCCGAGCTATCAATCAAATAAATATTATGCTCTAAAATTAAAGTATTATTTTTCTAGGGGACAACTTTCTATTGCAATTTTTTGAAAGTATGACATAAATGATCTACTTGATTTTCACCCGTGTTGCTCCTAATAAGCACAAAAATTGAAGCCAACACCTAGGAAGGTGATGAGAGAGAGCCTAGCCTTGGTTAAGGTGATGGCAAAAATCCCATTTCACTTTGGTGTGTTCTCAAATCACCTTTGAAGATTGGTTACCTTTCTGCCTCTGATATCATTTTAATTATGCTGCTGCTGGTTTTTTAATTATAAGCACACATTGGGTTGTGTCTCTTGTGCTGCTTCTACATATTCCCCCATTCAGGGTTTGAAAGCTGGAGAGGAACACCTGATTGAAAAGGGTATCTGAGCCCATTCCGGTTTCCTGAACATTTCAGCCTGAGGGTGCACTGGGACCATCAAGTCTTGCTCTAATCTGTGCTGCACTGGTGCTTTGTTGTTGCTTGAGGAAGAACAGCATGAACATGGGCACCACACCAGCCCTGCTGCCCTCTGATGTCTGTCCCAAGCACAGCGCTCTTCAACCCAAGATGAGAGATGACCAGACCAAACTTGATACATACATGATATTGTGTGGGGTAAAATGATATGGGTTTTTATTACATATTATTACTGCAGCATAAATCTGAGTAGGACATCGAGGTGGTGACCATGCACAGGGTGCGACTGGCAAAATAGACTGCACCCAGCTTGACCTGCAGACAGGAGCATGGCCATGTGAGTGCACAGTTATGGGGACCAGCAGATTAAGCCTTTCTATAGTCCACCACAATGATAACAAGGGATTGTGTGTGATTTGCAGTGAAATATTTTGAAAGAATTTATAGTTCATGAAAACCCAGTTAAGGGTATATGGGGTTATAGAGAGATTTAAGTTAGAACTCCAAACCTAAATTTGGGACAGCCTTTATGGAAAATATTATTAAGTCTGTTTCAGAGAGACACACAGTGTTGTAGATGTTTCTTAAATCAAGATGATTGTGTAATGCTTAATTCGTACAAAAATGATTGAAGAGCCAAAAGTTAGAAGAAAAAGTGTCAATCTAATTCTTATAATTGTTACCAAAACAGCTGTTAATAATCTTCACCATAACACCAGACTCTTTGCAGCTGCTCTCGCTTTCCAGGAGCTACTCTGTCTGTCTTTCACCAAAGACATGGCTTTTTTCAACCCTGAATCAAGCTCAGACCTCACCTGCCCATATAGAGGGACGGGAGGAAGAAGAGCAGCTGTGGTTACATCCAGCCCTACTACCACTCTTTTGAGGTCTTGCTCCTCCCTTGCTGCCAAGTCCCCTGGTCTTGACAGTCTCTGTTCTTTAAGGACCATATTTTTTTCTTGAAAATCAGAGAATGGGACTCAGCCATTTCTGAGGAAGATGTAGCTTGGACAGTGGATTGAGTGACAGAGCCATAAAGAAAGGAGATAAGAATAAGTAAAAGTAAGAGGTGTCAAGGACAGCTTTTTAAAGCTCTCCTCAGCTGTAGGTGGTAGGAGTGCAAAGGGCTGTTCCTGATTCAGTCCAGTTCTGTTTTAATGGCTGCTGAAGAATGGTTTCAACTGCCCTGCTCACCTTTGCACTGAGCTGGACTCATATCACTCACACAGTCAGTGGTTGCATTGCAGCTAGAGACATCAGGACAGCCCGAACTGAGACGACTCTCAGAGCTGCTGCTAGTCCCTCTGTGCAGGAGCACAGAGAGCAGCTGAATTACCCACCTCCCGACCATCCAGCCCAAAGTCATTGTCATACAAGCCATGGTTTAGAAGATGTTTGCTTCCTAATCCACTGTGAAGCCCTAGGCTCCAGACTGCCCACCCTGCATGCATGCTGCTTTGCTCCTATGTTCTCTTCTGGAGCTCAGGTTATTTCTTGAACTGTGCAGACTTGCATGCAGTGAGCTCAAGTGCTGACTTGAACACAATAAAACCTGGTAGCTGCGTTTGTATGGACATACCTTAGCTACATTTGCCATGTGAATGCAACCTCTTTGCTCACTTTAATCATTCACTGCAGTGAGCAAGGATCACAGACGCCAAGTCCTCTTGTAGCACCCCAACTCCTTTTGCAGCTCAGTGGAAGCCATTTGTAACAAAATGTTGCCAAGCAGCACCTATAGAAGAGAAGCAATCAGTACTTTTTGGTGTTCCCAAACTGGTAGGACTCTGTGAGTAGGGTTGCTCCAAAATCTAATACCTAGACAATGCTCTATAGAACCGGTTGGTGTTTTTACACCCATTTACAATATATCATACAGCTATGCAAAGTATCATTTTTAATGCTGTTTCTAAAAAGTTCCACCAAATTTTTTAAAGCTTTTTTTCTTCATTTCAAAATAGCATAAAATATTGCCCATCATGAACCAGTGGCCCATTTCCCTGCATAACCAATGATCCCGTACACCAGACCCAGGCTCACACTGTCCTGCTGTGTAAAGGTGCTTTTGGAAACGTGGAATGCTTATGCCAACACTCATTTGTCCTCCTCCATGAAGGATCGAGGTTCACAGTGACTTGTTCCCCACCTCACCCCAAGGCTCTGCTCTCTGGATGGTCCATGGTGCATCCATCCCTGTTCCTCCCCATGACCCCTGCTTGGCACACGTACATAACCCAGAGGAACGCAAGCCAAGTGTTCTATTGTTCAGACCTGGTCAGCCTGCTCCAAGGAGCAGTTGCTCTGCACACTATGACGGGTGGGATGTTGCCCACCTCTGCTGGCTGGAAGGGCAAAGCTGTCCCTGCCATGGTCTGCCCAGACAGAAGCAATTTTCCCTTCCTCTGTTGACGAAAACTCCAGGAACTGAGGTGGATAGGATCATAGAATCATAGAATCATGGAATCATTCTGGTTGGAAGGGACCTCCAGGGTCATCCAGTCCTTTATCCCAGCATATTCCTAACCATTGGACCATGGCCTCAAGTGCCTCATCAACCCGTTTTTTGGACACCCTCGGGGACGGTTGGCACAGCAGAGGCAGCAATCACCGATTAACACAGGGGAGATCCTGGGTTTAGCAGTGCGGGACCCCCGGGCCCCTCCCGCCCGGGCCCCCCCGGTGCTGCCCCCGGCCCCGGCGCTGGGGGCAGCGGGGGCTGTGGGAGGGGGGCGGGCGGGTCAGGGACCCCCAGGGGCCAATCCCCGCGCTCCTGCCCGTGGCTCCTCAGAGCCCTCCCCTGGCTCCT
>VZRW01011454.1:1104530-1150540 GCA_013398125.1 Aegotheles bennettii | reverse complement strand
TCTGCATGGTCACCATCTCTGAGCACGGGCAGCAGCTGGGCCCCAGGTGTCCATCGCCCTATCTCAGAGGTTGTTTTGCAGACCTGGAGATCTCAAGTGTTCAGTTTGCATTCACCTGTGAACTCCTCTGGGTGTGCAAGGCTGGGTCTGGGTCTTACTCACAGCTTCTCCCTAACTGCCTTTGATCCCTGAGGGGTTGGTGTGGTTTGTGGGTGGGACACAGGCACCGCCTGGGGCTGAGCCCGGCTGGGGCTGCCCTGGGCACAGTCACCATCTCTCTCCCTTATTCCCCAATTATCTTCTCCTGGGAGGGTGGTGAGGGGATAACAGAGCATCTGTCACCTGGTTATTGCCCAAACCAGTGCCAGGTGGTGTTGCTGTTCTCAGCCAGCCTGCCCTCAGGCCTGTGAAAGCACTATCGTGCTCCCTCCGCCCAGGGCTTCGTGAAGCAACTCTCCTCTATCTCAGAGGACATTGCACTTGGGCAATTGCTTTCTAATCTGTGTTTTTCATATCATTCCTGTCACTTTGACATTTGGAATAAAAACCCAGGGTGGTGTAAACAAACCTTTTAGCTAAAAGGGATGGCTAAAAGGTTTGATAGTATCAAAAATGGATCTTGCAGCGATGTTCTTTATCTTTTTCCTTCCTCTGCCTTATAGCCCTTTATCTCTTCCTTACTTCGAGCACAGAACTTCTTAGTTCCTGCTATCTAAATTACAGGTATTTCAGCAGTTTAAGTGGAAGGAAACATGGATCTTTTGTGTGGTTCAGTAAAGCTCTCATTTTGTTAGTTACTAAGTCAGCACTCGCAATACACTCTTGTTTAGGGTTTTCTCATACGGTATCACAATGTCTAAAGGGACAGCAACCACAGCACCAGAGTAAGAATGAAAACCACAGCCTCAGAAAATCAGCTGGGGAGGAGAGTGTTTGAGAACATGCAGAGCATTTGAACACAAACCCGGAGTAGATGTTGTTAACCTTTTCACTCATTTTGAAAGGGTTGTCACAGATGCATGGTCCTTGACAACAAACTGAAAGGTAGTGCTGAGGAGAAATGCATCAGATGAAGGATACAGCTAATTGCATTGACAAGCTCATGATGAAAGCTTGTGTTCTTTTCAGAAATGAAAGATGACTTAGACACCCTTTGCCATGTTCTACTAATTGAAAGTATTTCAGAAATTGAATGACTTCTAAAAATCAAAGTGGAAAATGATATTGTGATCTTCTGTCTAACTAAAATTTGTGTAGAAGGAGAGGAGTGGAAATAGACCTTTAACATGAGGTTAGAACCACCAGAAGTATAATTTAATGTAGGATATCGGGGGCTAGGCAACAGCTCTCTGGGCAGAGAAGATCTGCAGATTAGATGTTGACATATTTTTTAGGTTTTTTACTCAATTTTTATTCCTCTTCCTGTCTTGTCAGTGGACGCAAAATAAACAGTTAGAGGTAACACAGGAACACAGCCTCAGGATCTCACCGAGAAACAAATTAATATTGCATACTGTTTCTATGTACATAAAGAGTGCAAAGCATTCCTTTCCTGGATTGTATTGGCAGTAAGTGGATGACAATTGCTCTCCCTTTCTGTAGAGGATGATGGAACTAAATCTGCAGTTCAGAAGTTCTCAGATAGTTTTAAACTAATTTTCTCATTCTGAATGCACACAATGTTCTGAGTATAAAGCACATCTCACACAGACAGGCTTAGTGGTTGAGCATATACACTAATGTTCAATCACTACCAGTGCTGCATTTTTTATTAATAATTTTCCTGTATATTTTCAAAATGGTACTGTTTTTATGAAAGAGGAGAGTCTATATTTCTCCTATATTTCTCCTATTGGTGTTTTAAGATGAAAAGGCCTGCATGGATGGTGTTTTCTAACTGTTAATAGAGAAGAAAAAGCAGAACATTATGCTCAATTCTCTTCTGTTCCTTTGGGTTTAAGAATGAACAGAAAAAATTCCACAGCCAGGAAAGAATAGGAAAAATCTGTTTTAACTCTACCTAAAACAAAAAAGTCTCTTGTTTAATAATCTTATTTAATTTTAGTTTGATCCTGGTAAATGTGATTCCAATGATTTTTATTTAGCAAGTGCAGATGCAGCCAGAATCATATTGATACATCTGAAGATAAAGCTCAGATTTTATGTTAGAGGAAATAATAGTGAAATTGCCTTACTGTGTTTGATAAAGTAATAGTAAAAAAATCTAGATTATGGAAGATAACTTCAGGCTGCTTGGGTTTAGGTGGTCAAAAGACACCAGCAAAGAGTACATAGCATTGTTATTCTTGCACACCAGATTATGAAGATGAATGCTTAATGACTGAATTCTCAGCATTTGCAATTTCCTTTTCAAAGCCCAGAGGAGTATGTTAATTGAAATTTTTGACAGAAGTCAAGCAATTGAATTAGTTAAGCAATTAATTAGGTCCTATTACTATCTATGTATATATTTTAGATTGTTGAATAACTCCACAAATCTGATCCTAGGTAATTTCAAAAACTTGAATTGGGGCCAAGTATATGTGGAAATATCTAGGTGTTTTTGAAAAATCTACTTTGACTTTTCTGTACGTTTAGTCACTTGAGTAACTTAATAGATTTGATTGCTAGGCACTTTTGCAGAGCTTAGCCTGTTTTTTTTTTTCTGTATATCAAATTATTTGTCTTATTCACCTTGATGGTCCAAACTGAGTTACAAAGCCATTCAATCACAAATGAGTTAAAGATTATTAAACTGATTTCTTGGGATCACACTCAAAATTTGTTGTGCTTTCTGCCTTTTCCTCTGTTGCTTATTGGTTCGTTGCTGAACTGTGCAAATGTTTCTTCTCTAGTAATGAGTACTTATTTTTCATTGACTTCTTAGAACAAATACTCTTATGTGCATGTTATTTCTTTTCCCTGCTCTAAAGATGTTTTTTGTACATTAACAGCCTGTATAGTCCCAAATCGGTTGATAAAAAATTCCCACACCAATGGCTCTTCTGATTTCCCTTCTGATTTTTGGGGACACATTTCTCCCCTCAGTCATAGATGTTAAGAACTCTTTTCCCTTATGTAGCTTCAGCATCTATGAGCCAGAACTTTAGTCTTCACCATGGTTTAACTGTTCTCATTTGTAAAGGAGCTGCCAAGTCTCACTCACTTTGAATGAGAGATGCTCACTTTAATTTTAAAATTGCCTTAAAATTAAATGGCTCCACTTTTGTGACGGATGAGTGTGTAGTGTGTTTCCATAAGACATTCAGAGTAGTGCTCCTAATCCTCTGAAATTTCTTATATTTAAATTGTCGCATTTTCAGTCCTGTGTCAGGCTCCCAAGATTTGGAACTTTTGCCAGTAATAAACCATCGTCTTCTCATTTTACCATCCTCCTTTGCTCTTTTTTCTGAATAGCTGTCGACGAAACTATTCTAGTAACCTCCGCTTTTTTTTCTGTAGCATGGATAATTCTTGGTATTCAACGCCTCATCTTTCATGGTTTAAGGTGTACTCAGAATTACATGGTAAAATCTGAAGTGAAAACTGTATACTTTTTGTTATCTGTCCCTAATATAGGCAAAAAAAAGGAAAAAGAAAAGAAAAAATACTTTGAATAATAGTTGGCTATATTTTTCTTTATGTAGCACTTACTATGTTGTAGTAATTTACCAAATTAATAATGGTTTTATCAGTGGATTCCTAACAGTGTAACTGAACTCAAGATCCAGTATGTTACTGTTAATATTTATTCTGATCCTGCCATACTCTAGTGCTTCCCCTGGAGCTCTGCTGTCTTGCCAAGATCTAAAAAAGATTAAGAGGATCCAGAAAAATCCAGACCTCATGTATTGATCCCCAACAAAGTTGTCATAGCAAGAGCTTCCTTCTATCTATCTTGCCAACTTCTCCTAAAGACTGGAGTCTTTCAAACTTCAGCTGACTCCCAGACTTTCGCTGTTATATTTACAAATCTAGATGAAGAAAAATGCAGCTTTGCACTAAAGAACAGTTGATCTAAAAATAAAGAAATTGATGGCACAGAAGGCACAAGATCAGCAGAACACTTAATTTTCCTTGGCTTTCTTGTGGCAGACCAAGGACAATAGTCACCACAGTTAACTGTTGATGTTACCAGCCTTTTTGTGTTTTTCTAATTTAAATTGAGAAATTGCCATAAGGCTCTAGATCAGTGGTCAATATTTAGGCAAAAGATATTTGGGTTTGTTTTTTTTATCCTAAGAAGTAACAAAATTAAGGTGGAGAAAAATTATCCATTTTCTTTCAGCTTTCAGATAACAAAACTCATGATTGGAAAGAGTTGGGGAGAATCTATTTATAGTTTTCTAATGCTTGTGACAGTTATTAGTGAAGATTTTGCTGGCCTGGTGACCTCCAAACCTTCCCGGAATGGGAATGGCTGAGAGCATTGCAGCTGGGAGAAGCAGTTTTTCAAGCACCCCATAACCCTGGGTCACAGCAGCCTTTCCTCAATCAAGAGGCACCAAGGTTTCTGAGACGCAGAGAACTTTTACTGTGATTTTTGTACTGAAAAATGTGAGGATGCCAGAGGATTGTCCTCTGCTGGCCCAGCCTCTGAGAACCACTGGAAAATGATGTGCTCATTTTTGTAGGCAAACGTACAGTGTGAGTACACAGGACAGCAGTGAGATTCATGCCCTCTTTAAAAAAAAAAAATATTATAATTATTTTGAGAGAGTTTGAACTGGGAGAGGTTAAGAATTCTAATTTGGGTAGCAAAGCTGATAACTTTGAATATCTCGCACTACCAGGATAAGCCACTGCAATGCTAATTATAGGATTAAAAACTAGACATTATAAACCCAGGGAGATAGTGCTCTCTATTTTTTTTGCCAAGGAAACTAATTAGATTAGGTGCTAACTGCTGTAGAATATTAGCAGTTAGCTGTATGGTCTGTGGACAACTAGACAGTGATCTGCAGAGTTCCTGCTGGTTATCTGTGGGCTTAAGTTATTTCAGCTCTTGGATTGCATTAGAAGGCCAAACGCCCAGTAGCTTCCTTAGGGAGTTGCTGTATGAATGAAATCAGTGTTCATATCAGTGATAACAGTTCTCACATAATAAAGAAGTACCTTATGATTACATGGCATTCTGAAAATGCTTTTTAGTAAGAGCATTTTAGTAAAATGCATTTAATAAAAGCATAAAAATACTAAAAGCTTTTTAGTACTTTTAAATGTAGCTTTTCAATGAAAGTTTAAATAAAAAATTATCAGGCACAAATGCAGTACAGCAGCAAATATACAGACATACGGATCTCGGATGAGTTTTGTTCATGTCTGAAAGATCATAAAGGATACAAAGGAGAACTGTGACATATGGAGGAAGCAGATTAATTAATTTGAAAACGTTTGTACAAGGAACAGTTTCAGCTAAAGTAATTAAATTTAAAATGCTGTGTAGTTGTCAAGGTTTGTGTAAGGAGAGGGACTCTGAACTGTTACCAGGTTCTGGGGGTGCTGTAAAGTCTTGTAATCTAATAAGGTAAGAAACATTGTGTAATACTAAATAGCCCCTTTTACTTGCAGAATTATTCTGTGTAACTAAGAACAAACACATTGTCCTGCCTTTAACATGGGCACTGATTATTATTTACTGTTCCCTCTCTGCATCCTGTTGTAAGTTCAGCTTCGGGGAAACTCGAATCTCTTTCTCCATCATAATAATTTTCCCTCTCTGCTGATAACACTTTTCAAAACTCACTTTCCATTGCTGATAGACCAAAACTATGTTCTATTTACTTGCTGCCACATCTGTCACAGCTGGGGATGTACTTGTGCAGCTCACTCTTGTCAGACACCTTGCTTGGCACTGACAGTGTTATAATCACCTCTTTACATATCCTGCAGTTTCATGACTTAATCATGGGACTGTAAATAACTGCAGAATAAAAACCTGTTATTTTAGATCTTGACCGTTATTTATTTTGAGGAAAATACCCTCAAGCTGTCTAGTGAGGAGATAGTCCAATAAAATATTAAGTAATTTTGTCAACGTAAACTCTGAAATATTGAGAATGTTATGTTTTGGGCTGGTTTTTTTGTGAATCTCAGATGCCAAGTAATGCTTGCCTCAAAGATTGTTGCTGAAGCAGAATGGTAGCCTAGGCATGGCTCTCACGGTATTAATAGCACTCTAATTCTATCTCGCTCCTCTTCAGCAAAGTGAGATTTGGATTTTGCCACAGGTTTTCAGGTAAAATCCAATGCTCCATTAGGCAAATATTGATAGCTTTTCTTTGAACGTGTCTAGGAAAGAATTTTGGGTTATGTCAAGCAGTAGCATAATTTAGTCTGCCTGTGAGGGAGGGTAAAAAAATAACAATTTGTATTGCTTACCCTGCTCAGCAAAAAACAATGATGTTTAAGACAGAAGACTTCTCTGGTTTTGTGTTAGGCATGTATTTGGGACTGCTGAAACTAGCTAACCAATGCCAAATGAAAAAAGGAAAATTCCCTGAAGCCAGTATCTGAATGTATTAAATACATCTCCTCTGAATTCCCTGTCAAAGTCACTTCAGTCACCAAGCTTGCACCCAAATTATATTCATGCATTCTTAGAAGCAATTGCCTTTTCCTTTCAAATAATTCTGAAGGAAAAAGTAAAGTTTAATTATGAAGAGATAACCAGAGGTGTTACCATCAGAATTTAATTATTATTTGATTAAATTTCTAAAAACTACTAAGCTATGACAGGTGCAGTAAATACAGTAAAATGGTAATTACAAAATAGATATGAATTAAGATAAGTTAGAAAACATTTTTAAATGTATGCCTGTGGGAAGGGGAATAAAACAAGTTGATGTTCTTTTTTTCTTAGAGAATATAAACATTTTGAGTTAGATGATGGGTTAATTGATGCTATCTGCTTAAAGGATACAGGAACCATGCTACCCTTTATCTTTTGAAATACCTTGCTGTGAGAGAAGTGGGCTGTTTCTTTGGAGGGATGTCCTACTAGCACAAGATAAGAAAATTGTAGCTGGGTTGTGCTGGTGTAGTTCAACCTCTCTGAAGACAGCAGCTTCTTCAGGCACTGGACCTGCATTCTGAATGACCCAAAACTTGAGAATGAAGATCAAACAAGTGTGGTGGGGTGCACCAATACTGAACAATTGAAAAGGCAAACAGTCCTAGCGTTGCACTGCAGAAGTAGACAGATGTATAAATCAACACTGTTTCTACAATTTACTCTACAAGCCCTGCAGTTGCAGTTAATGCTGACATATTTTGAGCAGCTGGAATTTTAGTCTGCTGGTTTCCTGAAGATGACAAAATTAAACATTCTTTTAAGGCTCTATATTAATGATGGATAGTCTTCTCCGCTTCTTCAAATTGTCAAGCTGTTTCTCTGCATAGAGAACTGCTTGCTCACAGTGCAGAGAAGCAGAGAGCTGAGAACTGGAAAGGGCAGCTGAGGATTCATGCTTTTGAACACATCTGCTGAAGGAAGAGCTAAGTGGAGAACAAGCTGAGCTGGCAGCAGTGCTGAGCTCTGGGTGCAGGATGGAGTGGGGGCTTGCAGTCCTCACCATCCCCTCCCTGCTCTCTGGCACAGGGGAACCCAAACCTGCCTCTTGGCCCATCTGCCCATCCCACCTTCCTACTTGCACAAATACTCCCTGTGGAGTCTTCAGAATTGATGGCAAGTCGGTATTCAGCTTTCAGGACTTGATTTAAAGGAATGGGTACTGAGAGCTCAGTCTTGCAAATCTTTACACAAGCAATAATCCGTACATGCAGAATATTCACTCTAAAATTGGGATTAATTTTACTTAAAGTCCTGCTTCCCCAGATAGAATTTATAAGAAAAGAAATCTCTTTTGTTACATTATCTTTCCTAAAGAGGTCTACCCCCTCAACTAAGCACTTCTCATTATTTCTTGATTCTTTAGCACTTCAACTCCTTTTTCACATTTTGTGTTCTGATGTTACTTTAATGTTACTTCCAAATCATGAAGACTCATCTAAGGAAAGCATCTAACCCTGAAATCAATTAATAAATCTCTTGAAATGACAAGTTTATTAGAACAGGGGAGAGGACAACTACCTTGCTTGTGTGTCTACTGACATTCCTTTGTACTGTCCTTTAATTAAGGGTTTAGCAGCTGACAATTATCCAACCGTGTTTTTTCCTGAGTTAACTAGTTGTCTTCCACATTAGGGAAATACCAGTTTTTTCCTCTTAACACTCCCAGTGGGAGGTTTCCTTGAATGCAAAGACAAATCTGCCATTGAGGCTCCACCTTTATTTTTCCAGAAGGATGCCCAAGTGCTGCAATCTCTTGATACAATTTTAATTCAAATCACAGATGAGTTCTACTGATACTTTGTGCTTCAGTGGAAATATGCTGCTTTCTTGCTAATGACACTTTCTTTTGTAGGCACTGTGCCTAATTTTTAAAAGAATAGGCTTTTATAGGCTGGAGGGTAGAAAGAAATAATGGAAATGGTGCATTTATTCTATTGTAGTTGTATTTCAGTTTCACATATAAAAATGCATAAGGGTCACATTCTGATAGCAGATGTTCTGATCATATTGGTCAGGAGCTCAAGCATATATTTACACATTGTTTCTGTAACAATGGAAATCAATTGCAAATACAGTTGTTCTGTGGGCAGCTATATCAGAAAGAATCTCACTTTACTTTTCTCACTCTTCTCATCTGTGAATTACCTAGGAGGGTACAGAACATACCCCAGAAATCTCTGAAATTGAACCTGACGTCCTTTAAGAAATATTTCAACCAAGTAAGTACTGTGAATTTCAAATCCAGTTGCTAGAATTTTAAGAAATTACTTACTTGTCTTATTTCTATTATGCCAACAGAAGCGTCCCTAACCCAGTGCATTATCTCAGGATTATATATGTGGAGAAGTTATCATGTGCCAGAGACCTCTGTGCACCTTCATAAGTGGGAAAGTAAGAATCCTAATACTTGACACCATGCGAAAATACGAAGATTTTTCTCCTATGGCAAAGTACTTGTGGTCTCCCTTTGTCTGTTGCTAGGAGACCTGTTTAAGAATTAATCAGGGAAACATCACAAATGCTGCTAAATCATGCACCACACTACAGATTGAACTGCTCCAAAGAGATGAGAAATCTTGCTTTTTCTGTTAACCCGGCACAGACTGGTATGCAGCACAATTTCCTTCAGTAAGTACACTGCTGTACAAGTGCAAAATATTTACACTGTGTCTCCTGCAAAGTTGACAGTTATGTCTAGCCAAGAAGTACTTGTACAACAAGGACAAACATAGGCATATTAGAAACTGAAGATGGAAGAATACGCTCAGCCAGCTTCGGGGCATGCTGGAAGTTCAAAGTTGGACTACTGATTATATTTTCCTTTTTAAAAGACCTAGAGTTTGTAACAGAGGATTGGTGGGCTCTGTCCACCCTACCCTGAGATCCTGGCGTGGGGTCTGAGATGCTAAACATGACAAAAGCAGAGATTGTGTTGTCATGGCAAGGAGCAACGCTGCAAACTGCAGAACAGCAGGGTGAGTGCTGGGAGGTTGCACCACTTTACCTGTACTGGTGTAGATCTAGTTATTCCAGTGTAACTGCTTTTGAAGAGCATCCCAGTCCCTGGGTGGAAAGGCAAATAAGTCATTCCTGTATCAAGCACTCTCTAATTAGTCTGGCATGTTCCTGTAAAGGAATTGTGTGGAAAAAGTACCAGGGAAAACACGCACGAGCTTCAACCAAACGCTTAAACCATTGCCAAAACTATTTAGAACAGACATGAGACTGGGGCTGGCATGGAAAGGAGGGAAATGCTGGCACTTTGTGCACAAACTGGGGCTTGGGGGCTCAGGAAAGCATCTAGGGAGCAGGAGGCTGAGAAGTGCTGGAGTAGAGGGTCAGATACTCTGTTCAGTGCTTCATAACATATGTTACATAGCTGCTCAGCCTCAAATTGTAGAAATTGGATCTAAGATTCCTCTTTCAAAAGCCAAAGTTTTACAAAAATAGCTTCTCTCATGTGAATGCAATCATGCCTTAACTAAGGAATAGGTCCATTGTGGTTTTGGACTTAGAAGTGCATTTGCGATCTGATCCAAGGGATTTACATTCAGCCCTAGGTTCCAGTTTCAGGATATACTTAGCTGGGATTTTGTTTTATTCAGATAAACTTTAAATTCTATCCAGGCTGTGACTATGATGGGGAATGAAATTTGTCTGAGTATCTTTTGGATAACGAAAGTGAAGCCTTGGAGAAAAGCCTGTGCACAGGCTCCAATGGAAAAAAAGAGCAGGTTATTTTGCTTTTAGAGCTTTGTGCTGCTTTCTGGGGCGTTTCCTATGCCAAGTGCAAAATAAAGAGCATTTTTTAGAAACAGACGGGGAAATTTCAGTGCACTGGTAACAGAACTGAGAAAATTTCAACTTTTCAATTAGTCTTTGGAGGTTACCAGCTTGACGTTGGCACACGGGACTGCCACTGCTGCTCTGCCGGTGGTCTTGGTCAAGTTGCCATGGGACAGATGTCTCTCCTGCAAACCACCACATTAGCTGGCAACCTGGCTGCAAGTTTGTTTGCTGTTATTCATAAGGCTGTTTTTGTTGTGCTAGATAAAGGTGCTATTAAATACAAAGGAGAAGAATTAATCGAGGTGAAGGAGCCAAAAACCGAATTGGTGTGGAAAAGGAATTACTTGCATTTCTCAATATGTGGCCTCTCCTTGTTGGGATGAGGACACGTTGGCAGAATAAACAAGCAGAGCCTGCTGCTGCAGCTCATACTCTTGATCTGGAGAAAGAATTGTTTTCTGGGTCTTTCAGCCTGATCTCTGAAGTTACTAAGTACATTTTCGACTGAACAGTAAAAAAGCTATTCCAAACCAATCTTTCCTCCAGCCCCCAAGTGCAGCAGACCTTCTGTTAGTAGATACCTTCTGTCAGATTGTTCTTTTGGGGGCATTTGGTAATTAGAATAGAATGTTTTCAGTTGGAAGGGACCTACAGTGATCATCTGATCATAACATTTATCCTGGCCTCATGAGAGTCTGCAGGAGTCTCTATGTGGATAAAGACACCATAGGACAAGAAAATGGAGTTCCTTTTCCCCTCTGTGTGCTCCAGAAAGCCTTCTCCTGTGGGCAGAGCAGGGGGCCCCTTTGCTGTTTCAGTTTGCTTTAACTCTCAGGTAAGTAGGAAGACGCGCATGCTGCACCAAAGGCAAGTGGGTAGAAGCAAGCAGTTCTTTAAAGGATATTTGGAGCTACTGCAAACCCTCTCCTCATCTGTGCCCACCGTGCGTCAGCTCGCTGTCTCGGAGAGGCTCCAGCAGGCGCTCAGATCTCGCTCACAAGTGCTGTGCACACCTCTGACTACATGGCTTTGATCACGACTTCATTGCACCTAGCATAAAGCCGTAAAAATCCACACCTGCAGGATCTCCTCTTCTTCCCACGTTTGTCACCGGCAGCAGCTCCCCCGATGTCAACGGGAGCAGCATCAGATGTCTGTGCTCCAGGTTTTCAGAAGAGTACTTCTGGCTTTATAAGCATCTTTTTTAACTCATCCTTTTAAATAAACATACTGAGCAGCAGTGACACCAGCTCAGCCTCACAGCTAATAATAGGGAAGATTAGGAAGATTCAAAGAAGGTTAGAAAAAAAAATTGAAATAAAACAAATTTCCTAATAAAATATCTGCAGTTACACTGAGAGAATACAAATACAAGAGTCATAAATCTGCACACCAGGAGAGCTGCTCAGGGTCAGGATGAGCAGTTGTTACAGACTTATCCAAGAACTATTTGAGTGGTATCAGGCATCAGTGTTGGTCACTGCTGACAGATGGGTCTTGCAGTAGATTAATGTGATCTGGCAAGGTGAGCTCTGTATTCCTAATATTCGCAAAATGTATACTGGCTTTTCATGTAAAACCCTCTGAAACTAAAGCTAACTCCCCCAGGCTTCAACATCAAATCTATTCATTTCCGTTGGTTAAACACTAAATCACTTTTAAAAACAGACTGCTAAAACTGGAAAAATGGCTCTGGCCATACACAGCCAAAGAAATCCTCCTTCTTCCATCAGGAAATCCAGTCCCTGCTTCATCAGCATCCTATCCCTCTTCAGCACATGCTCCATTCCCTGCAATGGGTTTTGCTATGTGCCTTTGAGGAAGATTAGCTGCTATTTTTTGGATGAATCTCTTGTTTTTCCTTTCTCTCTTGCATGCTGATCCAGGCACACAGATGTCTTGAACACCTTGGAATATGCCCATTCTCACTCCTGGTCCTCCTTCGTTCCAAGCGATAATTGTTCCAGCATCCGAAGAGATAAAAAGGCATTAAAGGTAATGACCCTTGTTCTGATTTCACATACGGCTGGGCCTTACCCAACAAAATCCTAATCCCTGTTTTACAGATAATTATGTATCAAAAGTGATAAATGTTGTGTGACAACAATATATTACCCAGAGAACACTAAAAGACTGCTCTATCTGTGAGTAACCAGACATGCGGTGTTGCGACAAACACACATCTGATGCAGTGTTTGTAGAAGCATTTCTCTTTTTGGAAACTGGATAATAATTTTGTGTAACTATCAACTGAAATTTCGAAGGCAATTCCGTGTGCATTCAGCACTATTGCATCTCTGTAGTTAAATTTTATAACAGCACATTAGCCTTGAATATCTTTTAAAAAGAATTTGCAATCAGTTAGATGAGAGATGGCTGCAACGATGGTGCAAATCTGCTTTAAAATTATTGATTAGATCAGTAAAAAGACATTAAAAGTAAGCATGAATAGTAAGCTTATTAAAAGATATTGCCACGTCTCCTTCAGCAGCAGTTCCTGAAGTAACTTCAAGCAATGTAAAATATATTAACACAATGCTAATTTAAAAGAAGAGAACACAGCCCACTCTTTAAATTCAGAATGAAAGCTGATCAAAATTAACAGGATCTGGAGGTCAGAAACTGAAGGAGTCTACATGTGAAAGCAGAGGAAAACAATGAAAATAATGTCAGTTTTTTAATTATTTTAGCTTTTAAAGCTCTTTAACAAAGCAGAGTTCAATCTGAGAAATTATTATTGTTCCAGAAAAATAATTGACAACTATAACTTCAACATATTTAAAACAGTTTGAAACCAATTATCTTCTCACCTAGACTTGAAGGAAGGCCAGTGCTACTTCTGTAGTATAATGTAATCAAAATCACATTGAAGTATAATGGGAACTATCCTGATGCAAGTCTTTTTTTTTTTCAAGTTTAGAAACAAAATTAATTGGACAAGTGTAGACAGAGTCACCATACGCTAAGTTCATCAGTGGAAAAATCCTTTGTACAGCAATTCAAACTCTGTCCTTCAGCCAACAAAAAGCAAATTTTTAATAGGTTTAACTTATTATTGAATAATGCACTGACGTGGAAAGAGAGTGGCAAGTATCCAAATAAACCCTAAGGACTGGATTAAAACACATTAAAAATTACTGAGATTTCATATGAAATTCTATATTTGGGCAGGTGACTGTTTGACTCTGGGAGAAGTTGTGCATTCGAATTCTCCAATGGTGTGTGCAGATAGGGATTTCACCTCCATGACAGACTTGTGGATTTATCCTTTCTTCTTCAAAGGATCTGTATTTCTGGAAGTTGTGTCAGCTCTTATTCTTGCTTTTTGGCCATTTGTTCTCCCTAATGCTTGGGCTTGTTAGATCCAGGATGAATATTGCCCTAATGCAGTTCCCTTCTGACATGAATGGAGGTAATATGTGCAGGCTAGGAGAAGGCTGAGACCATGGATGTGACAGACCACAGACTACCCAAGATCCCCACTCAGTTATCATCTGACAAAGCTTCTGCTGCCAGTTAGAGCCACTGTGTCCACATGATATAGAGCACTAGCCTGGTCTGAACCCACTCAGCTGATTCCAATGGGTTTAAGAATTTTTTGATGGGTTAACTTTGTATGAGGAGACCCCGTGCTCATCATTACCATTGAATACTCAGACATCCAATACTTGTCTTCCTTCAGAGTCATAACACTGATACATAATCCATGTTGTGTGTACTGGTTACTTTGAGAGTGGAACATCTCCCTTATGAGGAAAGGCTGAGGAAGCTGGGCCTCTTTAGCTTGGAGAAAAGGAGGCTGAGGGGTGACCTCATCCATGGTTACAAATATGTAAAGGGTGAGGGTCAGGACGATAGAGCCAAGCTTTTTACAGTGACGACCAATGATAGGACAAGGGGCAATGGATGCAAACTGGAGCATAGGAGGTTCCATGTGAATATCAGGAAAAACTTTTTCACTGTGCGAGTGGTGGAGCACTGGAACAAGCTGCCCAGAGAGGTTGTGGAGTCTCCTTCCCTGGAGACATTCAAACCCCGCCTGGATGCGTTCCTGTGTGATGTACTCTAGGTGACCCTGCTCTGGCAGGGGGGTTGGACTAGATGATCCTTCGAGGTCCCTTCCAACCCTAGAATTCTGTGATTCTGTGATTCTGTGAAATGGAGACACCAGGTCAAATCTGGTGTAAAGATCTTAATAGTGAAGGTCTGTGCTGGCAGCACTCACAGTCCTTCATCACTTGAGGGACGTATCTGGCTCTTGCCATGTGGGACCATCTTAGGTTACAAGATTTTTCTAGATGCTGCACATGCTGCAGTATTTAACATTCACTTCTTTTCTGAAACATTTACAACTCTTTTTCATTCGATGCAAACTTGTCTAGTTACATATGCATTTTCACCCCAGCTCAGAGTACCTTTCCATGCACAATGACATATGTCTTGAGACCGTCGATGGCAACGCGGAACTGGAAGGGAACACCTGCTTCCTACAGGCCGGGCACCACTTCTATAAGCGTATCGTGTCTTTTACACACTGACAAAAAAACATCTTAAAGAAAGTTCCACTTGTGAAAAATAAACTTTTTTTGCCAAGTGAGTCCATTGAAGAGCAGTTTCTTGCATAGAGATCACACTGCAGCTCCCAACCCACTTACAAAGAGCAATACATCTTAGCCAGACACTAGTGGGGACATGGTGGATTGCTGAGTGCTGGGGCAGCCCTGCAGGTAGCATCTGTCCACACCACAGCAGCTTTAATCAATGCTGCCCCAGATTTTGTGGCAGCGGGTATGAGGACACGGGGTTCTCCCACTGTGCTGTGAAACATTGCTCTTGCTGTGGTTGGAGACTTGGATATCTACAGGCATTTGGTCAGGCAGGGGGATGATGCAGATAGATGTGAAAGCAAGCCAGAATTAAATAATATATAAAGGGCAGCTGTAATGCTTCCTGGGTGGTGGAGATGCCCACGAGGGCTGCACAGGGCATCTCCTGCTCTGTATGTGCCTACTGCCTCACTGCCAGCATGGAACTGGCATGTCATCTGCCCTGAATGAGATAAGGCTCAGAAAGGTTGTACCAACAGGAATAAGGATAGTGGGGATGGACGTCTCTGTTCCCAAGGAAAGAGCTGCCTCTGCTACAGACCATATTTAATTTACATGCTGTTAGTCGTGTGTATATTACATTTGTATACTATATCATAGCTTGGTGCTATGAATAAATATGAAGGGATAAACAAGGTCATTTACGTGAGGCCAACAGAAATATTACTGTTGGAGAAAGACACTTGCAAAAAGAGAAAATAAAACTTTTAAGTGTAGTGGCTAGAGGATGTTGCTAATGAAGAAAAAAACCCCTATTTTCTTCTCCAGTCTTGTCACTGATGCTTTAGCTTCTGATATCTTACACGTACCTTCCCTTGAATAAGGTTTTTGCTTTCTGAAAACAATTTGTTACCCAGAAAACATTAAACACTAGCAAAATCAGGCTGTACTGACTTTGATGCATTATCTATAGAGTTACAAGAAGTATGGATACTCAAGATATCAGTAAGCAAAAAGATGAACCTTCAAAAAAAAGAATGAAGCTTTTTTTAAGAAAAGAAAATAAATGTGACATTGGATTGATAAAAATAGAAAAACAAAGAAGACCAACCGGAATGAGACATGGAGCTTCCTGCTAGGAGTTGTGTGCCAGTTTGACAATTAATTGATTCAGACTGATTGGTGACTTGGCAGGTACCATCAACACAGTTTCCTGCAATCTGCCAGTCCAACCATCCAAAGGATGTTACTGGATTCTGCCCCACTCTGTTCTCTCTCCCATCTGCTGTGTTATGCAAGATGAGACACAGCAGTCCTAGAGAATTTAGAAAGTATTACCGATAAAAGAAAAAGCATTTTCCACCTCACACTCAACTTAATATTGTAGGATCATGACACACTGAAAATTAAGATACAGTAAGGGAAATTCCTGCCTACTTTCTGAAAACTTAAGGAGCTTTTACCCTATAGAAATTGAAGGGGTACAGCTGCACTTTTTCAATACAATAGTCTGGCTGCAAAGCAATAATCAATTTTATCAGATTCTCTACATATTCATTGTGGCTTCTTAGTGGAAACTGCTTTACATTAATACACTGGTTTTCCTAAGGTAAATAAATGTCCTCTGAAGTTCTTTCACAACCACAGATTTTTAACACCAATAAGATGAAGTACCTGTCCTGACTTGTGAGGGCATCCATGGTGTTGGCATAGATTATTCACACCTTTCAGCTGAGAGGAGCACCGCTGGAACTGACACAAGGACATGCCAGTAGATGTACATGTTGAGTTCTTCTGAAATATGAAGTGCCTCAAGCCTGCCAGAAAGTACCATGGGAGATATGAGCTTACCAGACCCATCTTTGCCACACAAGCTTCTAAGAAATCTTCTGAAAAGGCCCCAGCAAGTGCTTGAACACTACCACCAGATCCAGTTGTTGAATGCCCACAGCCTGTTCCCTTTTTTGTGTTACTGCCTAGGTAACACCGCTTGTGGTCTGCTCATGCCACACCAGACACATCAGCCTTGGATATGTCCAGCAGGGCAGAGCAGACTGGTGTTCAGGAAGGAGTGTGGCCTCTGCAGCTGACAAGGCAAGGGATGGGTTTTGTCTCATTTCAATGCCAGATGCTCCATGGGAGCCCACCTGCACACTAACTGCTGGGGCACATTGCTGGTCAGGAGCTCTCCTCCACCAAAGGCTGGTATAGATGTGATCTAGGTTGGCTTCCCCTGGCAGAGAAGATGCTGGCCACCATGTTGGGTGCATGCCTGAGCACCACCTGAACTGGTACAGCATGGTCTTCTGAAGTGGCAACTGCTCAGCAGGTGGCTTGTGGTCCTGCTGGTGATGGGAATGCCAGGGACAATGATGGTGGATATATTCACTGGCAGGATCCCTGGCAATCATGCTGTACATGTGAATGAAAAATACCTGACAAATGGACAAATCAGGGTTCAGGAGGCTGGGGACAATCCTGACTAGTGTGTGTAGAGATATGGCTGCCCCTGTATTGTCCCAGTCTGCAGTTTAAGGTGCATTTGCTTACCTCATGGAAAAGCCACATGGGCCTCTGACTGGTCTCCTTCTGTGGAGCTGTAGACATGTGTCTGGGCAGTGAGATTTCAGTTAATGCTGAGGTTTATAATAGGGAGAGCACTCATGTCATGTCTCCTGAGGGAAGGGGGTGATGTAAGTCACAAGCTTTTCACAGCTCAGAAAGGTCCTGTGCAGGAGAAAGGCTAGAAGGGTCTAAAGGAGCATGTACTAAGATGTTGCATGATACCTGCAGCATCACACGCTGTCTCAGTGCAGTGCAGAGGCAGAGAGGACACTCCAGAAGTGACCTCAACCTCTGATGCATGGGCATGTTTGATGTTGCATCCTGTACTGCTGAATGATGGATAGCACTTGGGGGTGCCGTTAAGGAGCAGAGTCAGCTTAGCCAGTAAGAATTTCCGTCAACTTTTATAGATTGGTACTGTTCAAACAGTTTTAATATTTACATTGGAAGATTTCCTAAGAGTCTAGAGAAGAGACTGTAACCATCAGTTGCAGACTGATATTCCAGTTGTACAGATAACAGAGCTGAGGAAGGAAGAAATGAATTGGCATTTGATTTTGGCTAAAGTTTTATTCAGCATAGAATAAAGATCAGTTTAGAGTAAAATTCAACCTACTGATCCTTATTACTTCTTTCCTGTCCTTGGTATTTGTCTGGAAAGTATTTTCCACAGACTATATGTCTAAATATTGTATTTGAAAGAATGAAACGCTGATGTTTAAAATTACCCGTGAAAGGTCTGAAAATGTAAAAAGAAAGAAATTGTTCTTTCTATAAGGGATGGCTCGAATGAAAAAAAAAATCCCCTCCAGGCACTCACAGGATGTGAGTATGGGTGGAAGACAGGACAGACACCTGGGATCACTTCCACTATGAAGGGAGGAGAGAGAGCTGCTTTTTGAAGTCCTCCTCTTACCACTCATCCCCTGTTTTCCGTAGGTGTTTTAAACTTTCAGTCGGTGTTTCAGCGTCTTCAAGAAGTTTATTGAAGCAGAAGGGAACCAGTGAGGCTACCGAGGTGCCACTCACCGAGCCCTGTGCTGAAGCAGCCCTCTTGGCTTCACAAGAGGAACATCTGTTGAGACATAAAATTATTTAGCAGAACATGCATAAGATCTAGGCAACTTTTACCATAATTACTCAAACAATTATCATACTGAATAGCAGTTCCCTCACTCAGATGTTCGCTGTGTCTGATCAAGGATTGCAGGCAAACTTTACTGAGAGCTGCTTCTTTCTACGAAGATTTTTAGCTTGTAATTCTGTACGTCTGAGTCCTCCTGTACAGTTTCACCTGTGTGTGAACCTCTTTAGATATCCAGGTGCTGAACTTGTTTGCTTAAATCACTAAACACATAATGAGGCATAATAAGCTGCAGCACTCTTACTGCTAAATGAAAGGGGATAAAAAGAAAAACTTGCTGTTCTATGTTGTACATCCTAATGGACAAACCCGACATTTATACTGCCTCCCTCTTTTATGTATTTGTGATTTTTGCACATTTGTGATTTTTGCACAGAATTTTTAATGTCCATATGGACAAGAAGCAAACATTTCAACCAGTTGAGCCACTTCAGCCAAAACTTGCCAAAACCTTGGTGTAATATTTAGTTAGGTAAGTCTTTTGGGTTTGTCCATTTATCCAAAGAGCTTCTATGCCAATGACGAAGATGAAACCAAAGCATCTCTTCAGTGACAAAAGTTTTATACACATATTAATAGCTGCAGATCTGCTAAGGCTTGTGAGAAATACAAATTTCTACCCCAGACCTGCAGACTTGAAGTGCAGAGAAAAACATGGATAAAATCTGTAGTGGAAAGGAGGAGGAGGAGCTGGAAGTTCAAGGAGAAACTAAAAGGAATATAAAACAGACACACAGGCAGATTTTAGAGCTGTGCTCTAAGAAAAGTTATTTCATTGTTTCATCCATAAATGAGGAGGACTTAAACATCTGTATGTCTGGAGTCCAATTATATGCAAGAAGAAGCTTAAAGGTTCAGTTTAATTAAAAATTTTCTAAGTATTTCCCCCCTAGTCTGGGCATGAAGCTGCCTGTTGATCCTAATATTTTTTCAATAAAGTATTTTATTTCCCAATGAAAGTTAAAACAAGACTTAAATGCCATTGAAACTTTTTTATTTTTGTTTTTACTTATCATCTCTGTAGTGTTCATTCATTCTAGTTGGAATTAGATGAAATTGCCAGTTTGCTTCATGGAGGGAGATTTTCTCACATAGATCAAATCCATCATCTTTCTTCTTCACGAGCAGCTGAAAATCCACCAAGGGAGAGAGATTATCATGCCAGAAATTAAATCAAGCAACACATTGCATAAAAAACTTCTATGCCAATTCCAAAAAACCAAGAGAATTGTTCCTGATGAATTATTTCACCTTGTCAAAGACAGGTGCATTTTTTTTCCTTGCCTAACAAGACCAGAGATTGATTCAATAGGAGATATGGAAAGCATAACTACATTTCCATTATTTTTTACTTTTGCAGCATTATTATTCTTTTGCAGCATTATTATTATTTTGCAGATAATTATTTCTAAAATATTCTTTCCTAATGAGGGTCTAGTACTGTACCATCCATGCTCAATGTATTGAAAACAGAGTCTGACTTACACAGTTCCAAGACCTGTCACAAGAATTGCAGCACACAGTAGAGGTACATTTTCTGCTGGAAAAATCTGTCATTGATTACAGAAATTACCTCAAGAACAGTTGTTCTCTTGCAATCTTATCATGCTACCATTAGAAATTTGCCTCAAAATGGTCTGAATTTTAGGCTTTACTCAAGTAACCCAAAGGAAAAAATGACCCACATTCATATCCAATAAAACCCCCAGTTCTTCAAAGATGTTTTTATCTCTAGCCTGTCACTCAATAGGGAACAAATAAAATTGTTATGAATACATGAAGTTGAACCTTACTAAAAATTTTGAAGGACAGCCAAAAACAAGCTCCCAGCGAAATCTTCAGTTTTCTGATACATCTTCAAAGCTGCACAGCTGAGTTCTGAGACTCTTCACTTTCAAAAAAGATAGCAAGCACCATATATTTAAATAACACATCCTGAAGTAAAAAAAAAAAAAAGGAAAAAGAAAAAAACCCCGGCATTCTTCTATGCAATTTCCAGATCAAAATCCCTTACTCCCTCTTTTTTTTTTCATCCTTGTAGACTGAAATGCAGTCTAAAATGTTTGCATGTGCCAGGCAACAAATTTGCCTTATCAGGCTGTAGCACTGTCCTGTGGCTGCAGGTGAACCACTCACCAAAGCCCCTTTGAGCTGGGCCTGCTGTGACCTGCTGAATACCAGTTGTCTTCTGGCTGCAGTGTGGGTACCACTGGCTAGGGGACTGGATGATCCAATCCTTAGCTGTAGAAGACATTCCAGAAGATGGAGTTTGTGTCTCAGACATGCCCTATGTCTGAAACTCCAACCTAGAAAGGAACCTGTAGGCTGATCTGGGTCAAAGCACCCTCTTGCTCCAAATCCAGGTTTCCATAGGTAGCAAGGTGCTGCATGACCAGTAAGGATGTTCAGAGTCTGGAAGGCTCAGCAGAGACAATGAAGTTCTGTGCTGCAACCCCCAACATTATTATCTTTCTGCATCCAGTTATAATGAAGAACAATGCACAAACTACTGTCTGAGCATGGGCTGGAGCACGTTTGCCGGTCCTTGACAGGCAGACTATCCACTATAACTTGGGTTTTATATCCTGTCTTGCTAACTCTTTCTGACTCCTGAACTCCTGCATCCTTTGCTGTACAGTGACCCCACAGCTGTGCAAGTACTGCCTATCTGTAATGTTCTCTGAGGTGAAAAATGCATGTTTTATCTGCTTCCCCAGAGCAGGGAATTGAGTCACGGTACTTATGCTAAGCTTTTGCACTGAAGTTGAGACTCTTGCAAAGTTAAACTTTTTAAACTTTTGATTTAAACCCTTGGGAATATACTGCAGACTGTGGAGCCTGGAGGGAACGGGAGTGCCTTTTTTCCAACCTGATTCAGTCTGGCATTTAATCTCCAGGGAGGATTGAGACTTCCAATACAGTTATGTGTTAAGCATTTCCTAATAGCTGGCTCCTAGTGATGCCCCACACAGTGCAAAAGTTTTCTAGATTACTCTTAGGGGCCATAGATATCTAAACTCTCGGTTTTGATTCTGTTTTGAGTCTTAATTTCTGTTCTCAGGCTAATTTTTTTTCTTTTTTCTTATTTAGGTCTCATGGTATCTAACTTAGATCACAATGCTTCTTTGGAGACAGACTCTCATCTGCTCTGATGAGGAGTCAAATCTCAAATTGAAATAACACTTTTCCAGAAAAGTTAACCTGTTGCTTAGTCCAGGTCAATCTCATTGACTGATTGATTACTCTTCCTACTTTATACTCTACGTATTCAAAAGACTGCTTTTTGAATATTTCTGGCTAAAATCAGTGGTCCTATTCATCAAACTTCCACTGATACTGCTTGTGTTCTTAAAAAACAAACAAAAAAAACTCTAGGTGAAATCTATTTGGATTTCAGACCATCACGCTTCCTGTGAACACAGAATTCCCAGTTTGCAGTGAGAGTGCTATACTCTTAATTACTTAATGATCACTTCATTTTTAGGGGCTTAAACAGTGATTTACAGCTTCAAATTACTGAACAGAAAACAGATCAAGCTATGAAAGCTGGAGTTGTAAGTACCTGAACACAGTAGCTTTCCAGAAATTGCTGCAGCCATTTCACAGAATCCTAGGGGTTGGAAGGGAGCTCGAAAGATCATCTAGTCCAATTTCTGCGAGATATTTGCCCCAGAATACCATATGGCAATAGACAACCTTTATAGCCTTTTCCCTTTCCCCTTTTACATCAGGACTGACTGCAGAAAGTTCTTTAATCTCAGCTGAGCTGTAACTTCCCTCGTGCCCATCGCACCCTTACTTTGCCAACAATGCTCCGTGAAAAACAGAGCTTCACATCAAATATGTCTGCAGCCTCTGTCTTTTTTCAGAGTAGGTGGTTGTACATCCCTTCTTATTCATTGCTTAGCACAGAGAGCACTTGCCTGAGGTGAAAGCAACGTGCTGAATTCCCAGATTTGCCTGGCAAGACCTGAACCTGAGCTCCAAAGCAGCGCGTACCAGCCACCAGCGTATGGAGGGTGCAGGCTGAAGGCACCTATCGCCTCTCTTTCTCAAGCTGCCTCACTGCACAAAGTACTTCAAAGTATCCTGGGAGAAGGATAAAAACACAAAAGAAGCTTTTGTAGGCTGGTGGTTTGGATGCTAAGGAGCAATGAACCTTGGAGTGCAGTCCTTGCCTCAAAGACCAGCTTTTTATGCAGTGGAGTTTCACGTAAACTGTATAATAATCATCCCCCTGAAGCAGAGATTCATGTTCAGGACTAAAGTGGGACACGGAGCTGTAACAGCAAAGTTGAGGCTGTTCTATGTGCTGCCGTGCAGGTGATTATAATGATTGAGCAGCATCAGGACCGGGATGTGTCGTCCACGTTCTGGGGAAGTGCCACCACCACAGCTCTCTTTAGGAAGATGTGTCATTCCAGCCTCAGCCTGCGGTTTTAGTGACAATAATAATGTGAGCTTTTGCTGTGTTCCCTGAGGAATCCAGCTGAGGTATCTGCAGAAGAGCGTGTGACATTAATGATACCAAACAGGGGGCTCTTGCTGAGCGCAGCCCCGAGTGGCTGTGTTCGGGATGTGCTGCTTTTCCCTCTTGGCAGCTTTAGTCTAAACGTATCAATTTGAGCCTGCTCTCTTCTGCTGGCTGTTTTCGACCCTCACAAAACACTGCTTTAGAGAAGAGTAGATGGAAAGATATTACAGCACCAATTAGATGCCTGCGGGTGCATTTCCACGAGGTGGTGAGCTGACATAAGAGCTTATTGCCATTCTTCCCGTCTTCTGCTCCCTGTTATGTGCCCCAGCTGCGTATTTTGCACCAGCTTTGCTGCCCATCAGACCCCTCCATGAGCTAATTCAACTACATAAACTGGTGGAAAATGCACCCAGCAAAAAGATATGTTCCTGCTAGGTGATACAGATGACTAGGCTCCCAGACAAGCCCCAAGAGAGCAGATCTGGAAGAAGAGATGAGGGACCACAGGGATGGGAAAGGCAGAGAAGACAAGCCCTCCCACCTGGGAGCAGCAAAGCATCACAGTGCATTAGCTTGTGTGCAGCCACAGCCCTTAGTTTCTTTTAAAAATAACCCAGGATATCCTAAATGGTGATTCAAAGCACTGAGCTAAAATACTGGTAGGTAGGAGAGAGAAAAATCTGAGAGCCCAACACCAGGCTGGCAGCGACCCACACAAAGCTGTGAAAGGCAACAACAGAAAGGGAAGGTGAGTGATAAAGCAATTGCCAGGTGTCAGACACCTGCAGCAGCGACTTTTGTTGTGGAACTTACTGGGGTTTGCTGAAATGCTTATGGCTTGAGAGGGCTCAGCTCAGGTTTGGGCAGTCTGGACTTGCTTGTGTGAAAGCAGCACTTCTGAGCTTTCAGGAATGTAAGTATCAGCAAGGATTTTGTTAAGAAAGTGAGTTACAAAGTCATTATCTTCTTTGGATGCTCAAGAGACTACTTTTAAAAGGCTTTTTTTCCCCCTCTTCTTTCAAAGCTTAGTTAACTGCATTAGTTGTTGTCCTGAAGCTGCCTGGCTTATCCCATATTACAATTTTATACCCTACATTTGTAAAAGCAAAGCTATTCTGCTGATTTGAGTGACTATCACAAAATTAGAAGACCTGTTCTTGACAGATTTTATTTAAGGATGATCTTATTCTATAATAATCTCTCAAGGCAAATGATTAGCTCAGTTTTAGCTCCTTTCTTCTTTCAGCAGTTAGCAACCAAACATATGATTGCTCTCATATCACCTTCTGACTCTATTAAACATCTGTTGTAGTGAATGGGAAGCTGGACACGAGCAGTGGCTGGATCAGACCTTACAATGAGACAGTTATGGCTTTCCAAGATAATCCGAGGAACTGAACTTTAGTTTGGTGGTTCATTAACTACCTTATTGCTAAAGAAGCATCAAGACACACGTAAGTCCTTTCAGGACATCAGGCTGACTAGGAAGAGGCTGAAATATGGGACCTCCTAAGCTGCAATTCCTTCTCTCCAATATACTTCTAAGTATAACCCAGAGGCAGGTGGCTTGCAAGCAACTTCACAGTTTGGTGCAGAAAAATAAGGTGAAGTTAGGTGGATTACAACCACAGTCATTGCATTACACTGTACTCATATGTATTAAATGATACTCATTTTCATACTTAAAATAATCATTGTAAAATTCTTATTTCCTCTCAAGTTGCACTCAGTTCTAGGTGTTCCACATAGTATCTGTGGAGTGGCAAAATCTGAAATGCTGGTGTCTGTAAAATTTGCCACAGAAGCCGAATTTCCTGAATGTGAGTCACACCAATACAGTAGGGTGCCTGTAGCATTAAATTTACTGATGCATACATTTTTTTCTCCAAAGAGAATCTGAGGATTTAAGATGCCAGAGAGTCCTTCTCAGAAACTCTGCTTCCTTACTATTGTTGTTCTTTTTATTCTGGAAGTACTGCTAAAAGGTAGATTAGATAGGAAATTGTTTGGAACTCAAATTCATGATAATGCTTGGATCCTGAATGTACCAACACACTGTCGGCACTGAGGTGTATTATTTTATTTGCTGATTGCATGAGTGTTATAAATGCTTTAGTGTGTGCTGGCAGTTGTCAGCAGTAGAAATAACAAATCCTTCTTTGTGAATCCATGTTAATATAAAGCCCATCTGAGTAAGTACTTCAACAGAAATGCATTCATAGAGATACCATTGCCATGTCACCACACAGCTGCAATCACAGAATTTGATAATATTTCTACAATATTTCCAGAGGGGGAGGGGATAAAAAGATCCTTAATGAACATATCTGAAACCACACTCATAAATCACCTACATAACATTTTAAAAATCTCCTTTGGAGTTTGATCCCTTACCACTGAAGTCAATGGAATTTTTTCCTGTTCATTTAGGTAGGATCAAATTCAAAGCTTCAATGTCCCACTAGGTCACTTTGGGGAAAATCTCTCCTTATTATAAGAAAGTCTTGTAATTTGGTTTCCAGCTGTAGAAGATTACTTCTTTCCTTTTCCCTTTGTATGCATTTTATGACAGAAATAAACCACTACACAATCACAGAGCAAAACAAAAGCCCCAAGGGCATCTTTCAGACACTAGTGGTTCTGTAGGAAATCTTTAAAATCTCCAAAGCCACTGTGATTGCTTTGTACTTCTTACTAAAGAACACTTTCCCATGACTGGTAAATAATGTGATATTTTGAAGTGTATTGAAAATGCTCACAGAAGGTCAGCTGCGTACACTCACTCAGAGTTAGTCTGGTTATACTTCAATTGAGATATAGTGGAAATATTACATCTAATAACCAATACTTCACGGAGGGATGACAAGTGTGTGTGCTGTCCCTGTGTCTGGTTCCAAAAACATTTTTTTTGTGTCTCTTTTCCTTTGTTTATTTGTAATCTTTGGTAGAAGCCCATCTGGAAAAAAAATAAAAAGTATCACAAAAATTCTGCTGCAAATATTCAGGGCTATCTAGAAAAGCTCAGGAAAAACCCTAAAACAAGGCAGTCCAAACTCCCAGAGGACCTACCCTCCCTCCTGTGGGGCAGCAGAGGGCTGAAGAGATGCTCTGAGCAGCCCTGGCAGTGCGGCAGCTGTGGGGTGGGCACCGTGGCTTTCCAACCTGTGAGCTGGCAGCGCTGGCACGGGAGCAGGAGCCACGGCAAGCCAGGTAAATCATGCATAAAACAGACATCTGCAGGAACAGATTGGCTAAATCCTATGGATATCACAGAGCTTGCACAGAGCCACCGCGTCCCGACAACCGTCCCTCCCTCCTCTTAGATCTGGCACTGGTGCTGGCACTGCTGCTGTACATTTTCCCTCCTCCCTTAGCCCACCACACAGGTCAAGAAAAAAAAGAACAAAACCAACATTGTATGGACAAGCTTGGCAGTCTCCCTTCCTTGCTTTCCCTCAGACCCTTCTCGTTACCCGTGCTTAGTCCTGATAACAGAATACACTGTGTAGCACTTTCATTTTTCTTCTTCTATGTGAAGACTTCACATGCAAAGCTCATTTTTGGAACATTCTAGCCTTTAAAAATCGAATGTTTGTTCAACATTGTTCTAACAAGCCATGTACATAAAACATATGCATTTGACAGGAAAAATAATCTCTTCTTCCCAATCAGAGACAAATTTGCATATTTTATGTTACATGACATCTCAGAAAAATGCATTCTGTTCTTTTAGAGCAGTCACTCCAGCGAGATGGAAAGCATGTATAGCATATGATATTAGCAATTCAAGAGAAGCCCATGCTGAGGTACATGCATATGCTGAACTTTGGAAGGTATATAAAAAGCCAGGCTTAGGACATAGAGAAAGAAAAATAAGAGAGGAATTACGAAAAGGAGAAGGAAAAGAAATGATGCAAAGGGTTCATCTATCATTCAGATAGTTCTGAGGATAATCTTCATCTTGTGGGATGAAAATGTAGAACCAAGGGGTTCAGGCTGCTTCCAGTAAGGGCACAATTCAAGTTCAGTCTGTAAACTTTGTACAAATTTTATTGGAAGCAGTAAAACATACTACAGGGGCACTGTGAATATTGTGTCCCTGGATATCACCTGTAATAACTTGGGAGTTTTACTGAAGGGAGGAGAATAAAAAAGAGGATTAACTGATCAAGCCAGCGGCCAAGAAATACATGTTTGGAAGGAAATAGGTTATATTGATATTTAGGTTCAACCTCCCTGGTATTCACACTCACCTAAGCCACATAAACCTTTTCTGCTCTTTGCCCAGCCTAATCTATATCGTTCTGCTCCAGAAACAGACCCAGTGGGCTGGTAGTCAGCTGGTGGGGCAGCCAGCCCCTCTGTGCTGCTTCGGGCTCTGTCTCACTAGTGGCAGCAGCCAGGAGTGGGGACTTCCCATGACCTGCAAGATACTCTCGCAGGAGAGTGTTGGCAGAAAACAAACACCTCTGTCATCTCCACGAGCACACCAGAAGTCCCAAAGTCAGTCAGGATGCTTGCCAGGATTTCACAATGTAAATAGCATCAGTGACTGACGAGAATGGTGGTGACAGGCTGCTCCCCCAGATCCCTGTGAGATGCTGCTGTGACAGATGCCAGCATGGACAGGCCTGAGGACCTTCATCATTTATGAGCCCGAGTTCCTCTGAAGTGCCACTCATGGCACTGGGATTTCAGTGCCCTCTCCCATTTTTCTGAGTTACTGCTCTCCAGTAACCAAGACTCCTCTACTAATGAACTGCTGGAGTCTGCAGATCTATCTCCATAAGCTTCCAAGTTAGGAAGCTGATCTTCTTCGCCTAGATGGAATTACTCAACCTATGTAACACAGTTAAGAAATTTCCAGTGTTTAGTTTCTTTCCCCATGAGCTTTATTCTTGGAAAAGACCCAAGACTCTATTCATTACTCAATAGCCCACGACTGAAAATATTTAGGACTTTCATCTGGTCTGTCTCAACTTTCCAGCCTGCACTTGGTGTGCAAGAAGTGGTAGCCTGAGATAGACATCTTTTTGTAGCATAGCATATATTAATGCTACAGAGCTTCAGAGGGTGAGGGTGAGCCAGGCTGCCCTGCAGCACAGCTGGGAGGAATTGCAAGGAAGGGTATTAAGAGAAAGGGAGGACACCTGGGGAGATTGCTGGGAGGAGGGATGGTAGCCAGCCTGAGGCCAGCAGCAAGGCAAGTACGTGTGTGTGTGTGGCTGGGTCAATGTGGCTGGGTTTCTCTGGACATCTGCACAGATTTTGTTTTAGCTTAGGCAAATGCGACACAGCTTTCCTGGTGGTTTTTGTCCTTGGCTTCCTCCAAATGGTGGCTGCCCAAGGATGTTACAGTCAAGGCTGTGTTCACCTCTGTTCTGTCCTTGGCTGCTGGGGGTGCAGCTGGGACTCAGTGGGCTCTTGTACACAGGCATCAGCTGCATGTAGGTCCTTGGTTACTTGGCTCTGCTCTGCCTTTATGCTCTACTTTTTGCCAGCGGTGCTTTTAAGAAAGAGAGACTTATGAAGAAACTGCATCAGCTAAGTATGTTTAAATCAAAAACTCCAAAGGACAGAAATTTTCCTGAGGAAAGTGCTTCGTTTGCCAAGTGATAATGAATTCACCCAAGCAGACCTCTGCAGATCCTGCTTCACTGGTGTTTCATGTTGCCTCCCACTGATCCTGATGTTACCTCTGAAGATGTATTAAAAAACAAACAAAAAAAGCCCAAACCCAAAAAGCTTTCAAAATGTACACCTACATATTCTGTGGTGTTTTTATTTAGCAGAGAAACTGTTTATGGGTGCTGGGTTGTTATAAAACTAGGTCTAGCTAGGCTAATGTAACAAGGGCAGTTTGAACGAATGAATTGTTCCCCACAGTATCTGAATTTAAGAATTGCTTAGTTGATCTATATATCTTCCAGGAAATTCTCCCAGAATGAATGCCTATACCTTTCTTAACATTAGCAGAGGTCTATAGCCAACTTGCAGCCTGGCTGGCTGAACTTGGACTTGGTTCACAGTGATAAGGATAAACCTGGCCTCCTCTGTGGAGGTAGGTATATAGAACATACTTCATAATTTTCCAGTGCTCAAAATTACAGATTGGCTGAGAAAAGCTAATTATTGGTTTCCCTGTGGTGCTGGAAGAATGCTTAAAGCCTTTAAGAGCCCTTTGAAAGTCCTGATTAAGCCTTAAAAAAATAAGTGTTTTTATCCTTTAAATAGTGCCAAATTTACTGCTTAGTGTACAGGTAAGAACTTGCCAAGTGAAATGTGAACATTTCTAGTTTTCTTTCTTGCTGGTCCATTTAATTACAGCCCCTCAGTTAGCAAGACCTGCTGCTTCTTAGAACATTTGGCACAGGATTTCTTCCAAGTTCTCTGTCTGGTTCTTGTAAGCTGTGACGCTCTACCTGGGGCAGGGGTGAAGAAGAAATTTAGAGTTTCTCTTCATAGAGAGTCTCCAGGATGGTCCTGGTGAGAGTGGCAGCTCTTCTGCAGGTATTGGTAGCTTGTGACTGCATACATTAATTGTATTTGTATTAGTTTCTTTTTAAATGCAGTAATAGTTAAACCATGAGAAGGGAGAGACCAGATTTTTGGAGATGTTGGTACCTTCATCAAGTGAAGATATGAGGCATTAACTGCTTTTGAAGATCTGTTCCCTTCATGTAGACACCTGGTTCAGACAAAGGAGGCTGAGAACACAGTAATTATGCTTGTGCTGTTTCATATTTTCTGAGTGATGTTTTCCAAGGGCACGCTAAAAGAAAAGACAGAAATATTTTAAGCTTTCCTTATTTTTCAGAAAGTTACACTTTACTGTGACTGTTACTGGTAGAAGCAATGTCTGATCACTTGAAAAAAATATAAAAAATCTGTTTAAACTACAGAAGTTTTATGCTGTGAAGTTAAGAATACCAGTGAGGATGATACCCTGAGAGGCTTGGTGCCTTTTTAGGATAGCTGCCACTGATTTTCATACTCACCCTGGGATGTTATTCTGGATATTTTTTTTCATTTTAAATATATGTGGGATAACTTGCATTGCCAAACACGTATTTCCAGACCTGGGGTTTCAGGTTTTGTTGTATACGTTATTTATAGCCCCAGAATGGCTGCTTGGCCTGGGAGACAGTGAGGGGAGTCAGCTCCCTACAGGCACAAGGGGAAACGGAGGCTGTTCCAGATCGTGCAGGTTTTTGGGCCAGAGCCAGAGTTCCAAGCCGTCTTTTCCTCAGTCCAACATGTTCATATTTTCCTCATCACTTGTCAGATGAGTCAGAACTCTGAGGCTTTCTTTTCTTCTTTATAAAGAAGAAAACCTTGAATAGGACAAAGGTGAAATAATCTAATTTAAGAGTGAGGAGAACTTTCTTTATGTACTCCTGCCTCTATTATCACAATTCAGTGTCAGCTATTGACACTCAGTCGAATTGCAACCTTGACACCTATTTAATTATGGCATGTTGTTTATGAACAGACAAAAACTCTTCCCTCTGCTGTTTGTGGCTTGATGCCATGGAAATCTCACACTGTAAATACACACACGAATACAGCATAAACAAAATAAGTGGGAAAAGAGGCTGGATAGACTCTGGAAGAGAACATGATCTTCCCCAGCATGAGGAGTAACTCCTCCAGCTCTGATTAAGAGAGTCAGGTCATAAGTCTCTCTCTTGTAGCATCATTGCCATGGCTGCTGGTGACTAAAAGTCAATTGATTAATTTTGCCTCCTCTGACTCTTCAATATCTTTCCAGATATAGAGCAGCTCAGGGGGGCTACAACCAGCCATTGAAATCCTACCTTTTTTCATGCACCCTAGGTGTCCCTAATAGTAACTCCTTGCATTTTTTAAAATCTACAGTGATTATTTTTCTTTCTGTAATTTCCTTTCTTTGCCTTGACATGCTTAAAGTTGAGTTGCTTTTTTTCCCCCTTCTTCTTGCATTGCTTTCCCTGCTTCTGAAATTCCAATGCTTTTGCCCCCACTTATGCTTCTGAGGTCACAGTGTATCATGGCAGTGCATTACTACTTGTTATTATATTTATTGGAGGCACTGTAGACATAGCACAGTATTCTAGAGATGCCCAACAGCAACTTGATATTAAAGCAAAGTAGTTTTCCATAGTGTGAACACCTTTTTTGTGTGAGAAGTAATCAACTCTAGGCTTAAACAGAGCATCCAAGGTTTCCTCCTATGGCAATGGTGAGCCTGGTATGCTTTGTGAAGTAATTTCCCTGTTTTTTAGGTTTGTTTTTAATCCACATATTAAAAGGCTGTGCAGGCTCTTTTTTAGATAGAGGAATTGTAACCCCGAGGATTTTTAACGAAGATGTCCATCTGTTTTTCAAGAGTGCAAGAAAGGGGTGGTGTTTTAATCAGTGAGATTCCTGCCAAGGTAAAGGAAGGAATGATTGCTGAAGTAGGCTAAATTTTGCAGAGTGTCCAAATATGTATTATTCAGTGCTGGTTTAAAAATACCATCATGAGAACTTGCAGGTTGTGAGAGGTGATTCCTTCTGTCTTGGTTTTCAACTGGCTGACAACAAAAAATACCTTTCTATTCATGTCCACTTCACAAAATAATTGTACCTGTTTTTACCAGGATGTGGCTTCTTGGGAAGCTGGGTATAACCTCAGTAGGTGCATCCAGCAAAAGGGTCAAGAATTCACTCCACCATCACCCCCCCCTCCCTTCCAGCTTCTCATTTTCTCCTCTTGTACCTGCTTTGGGCTAGCTTAGGTCACTGATACTCCACCATCACACCTGTTTTTTGACTGATTTATCTTCTCAGTCTTTCAACCCAGAATCAGGAAACCACTGAATGTACCCGGTGGGAAGAGCTGGACTAGCATGCACAGCCATGGAATGGCATGGTCAGAAATGCATTCTTCTTTTCCATGTCTGTTTGTTTTTCTCCTAGACTTAATTACTCTAACTATCCACATTGGTCTAAACTTGAAAGATTCATAAGCTATTCCTCTACTCTTGCTGAAAATAAACTCGCCTCCAGGTGGAATTTAATTCCTTGATCTGTTTTGTTTCTTTTATTAGTGTATTTGGAATAGTTTTTCTATTTCTTAGACTTTAAGGAAGAGCCTTTATTAAAAAACCAAAAGATGCTGCCAAGGCTCATATATTTTATGGATTTATTTTTTTATATGGACAACTCCTAATGTCATCAGAAAAGACAATTGATTGCAGCTGTCACTCTCAAAAGTGTAAGAAAAAGACAAAAATATGTGGGGTTAAGAGTTACTCCTTATATTTTAAAGGCTGCAATATAATAAAGTAATGTGGTGAGACAGTTTGAGAGCAGTGCTTAGCAAGGGTGGTTTTTTTTTGTCCCTCAACACTTCACAGTAATTGTGTATGGAGAGCTTAGTGCAGAGCCCTTGATGTCAGCTCTCAGTTTCTTTTTTGTGTGGGTTTTTAAATTTAAGGGATTTCTTTTCAACCAGAAACTAAGCAATACCTATGAAGTATTGCACATTCCCTTACCCATGTGTAAATGCAGATAAAACCGTGGAGGGAGAGAAGATCCAAAACAGAAAAGAGTTCCTACTTGATATCATTGACACCTCCCAAAGCTTAGTTTCCTAGAAAGTTCCACAAGAAGATCGGTGTTGCCTCTGGAGGGTCAAACAGTTTGTTGGGACCTGTATTATATAGCTTAAGAAAATTCCGTGAGGGGAAAATTTATACAAATGATACAGAGACAACCTGAGTGAGCACCTGGGAAACTGCATAGGGAAAACCATTCCTTGACACTTCATAATCAGTCTCTGACTAATAAAAGCATCACCTTTTCAGAAGAACAAAGTTCTCTGGACGTGATGGTAACATGAGCTGATTGATAAGGCTTTGTTTGCCTCTTGCTGGCCTGACTTCAGGGGCAATAAGTCCTTGTAAAAATGTATGCGGCTCAGCAAAAGGAAAAGCATGGACTTGCCTTGGTGACACAGATGTTTATTTCCAATACTCATTCTCCATGGAGAATAGTTTATTGATTGTGTCAAGATCAACTTGAAAGAGCCCCACAGGGCTACAATTATATGCCACGAGTATGCTCAGTGAACCAAGCCTGGCTGAGAGTGATACCCCCCTTCCAAAATAAAAATTGTGCTTGTGAAAACAATCCTGGAGAAATAGATGTGTATTAAAACTAGGCTTCTACTATCCTACTTTAGAATAAATGGGAATCTAAAGCTTGACTGCTAGATTTGGAACGAAAAAGGTCTGTTATGCTTAATCTTAAAGTAGGTGTATTAAATGAGTCTTGCTGCATTCCTCATCTGCATCCTCCTAAGCCTTTGTTTTTGTTTGGACTTTGTGAAGAAGTGTGTCTTCCTTTATCCAAGCCTTGTTAAGGTAGAAGCAAATAAATTTTGGACTGTTCAAGTGTTTTGATATTGGGGAAAAAAATATGAGGTCAATGTATAGATATAGGACTTGTAAGAGATCCTCTTCCGTGTGAGGATGCTCCAGGAGCTGGTATCACCAACATGGGAGTGGAAGAAGAAGTTTGCAGTGACTAGTGTGTAGCCATTTACATGCAACAACATCGGGGTGGTAGGGGAAAATGCTCGACCTCTGGGCTTCCCAAGGAGCTTCCCAAAACCTTCAATTCCTGAGCTAATTGCTGGCGAACATGTCACACAGCCTCTCTCCTAGAACCATTAATAATTTATGTAATCTACTTAGAAAAATGATTTTATTGAGGAATTTGTCAGGGTTGACTGTGGAGCTTTGTTTTCAGCTGTAATATGGTCTCAGTTGCTGCAGGCATTTCTACTTGCTGCAAAATTTTTAGATAAAATTATTTTTAGATGTCTGTTTCCACTCGGGTAACACAGCCACGGTCAACTCGGTAACACTGGACCAGTCATCTATTGAGCTGCTCAAGAGGTGTTTATGCTGGAGCTTATCAATGTAATTACTGTAAGATACAGTGAGTGTTGGCCAGTGTTATCTCAGTATGCAGCAACTCGGAGATAGCAGTAGGAGCAGAGTATGCTTAAGAATGCTTTGGAGGGAAAAATCCTTGATTACATTAGTAGTAAAATGTGTTGGGGCATTGTAAGAAGCACAGATAACTTGAGCTTGAACCTTACAAGGGCAGCTTTCACTATAGGACTATCTATAACTTGCTAGAGTAAGTACATGACACTATCCAGTCTGGAATTTGCTTTATAACCACTGTTCTAATACTTAAGAGAAGTTAATAATTATTATTATTAGGTTGGATATTAGGAAGAAGTTCTTTACTGGGAGGGTGATTGGGCACTGGAATGGGCTGCCCAGGGAGGTGGTGGAGTCGCCGTCCCTGGGGGTGTTCAAAAAACGGGTTGAGGAGGCACTTGAGGCCATGGTCTAATGGTTAGGAATATAATGGGATAAAGGTTGGACTTGATGACCCTGGAGGTCCCTTCCAACCATAATGATTCTATGATTTCTCGGTGGTTTGTTGTTCAACATTCACAAAACTGAATTGAGATGATAGTAAATTGTATTTATATATTTTATATGTTACATTGCTTGCAAGAGGAGAGAGAAACAATGCTGGGCAGGGTATCAAGTAGGCAAATACAGCAGAATGGAAGAAATAAGCAAGCAGCTATCAAAGCCATTTCATAACAGATGTACACCATCATACACTGAGTGCTGGTATCTAGACAATTGTGTGATTTATGTATTGTGGAACAACACATGATTGAAAATTTTCATGAGTCCATCTTAAAATCTTTTTGATCTTTCTCTTCCTTGGTGTAACTTTGAGAAAATATGCTGACGGCTTTTACTGCCTTTTGACGTATGACCAGCAAAACAATGCAGCCATCAAAAAGAAAAAGATGTTAAAAGAATGATTTGACAAATGGTTCTGGAGACTTGTTATGTGCTTGTTTGTATTTGGTCAGCCCATTATGACTGGTAAATTCAAAGCAACTCGTGAGATTTTCTTCTTGGGAAACAAAAACTTGAAGTGAAATAAGCATAAGATGTATACTGAATAATTTATCTTTATGTACATGATTTTCCCTGTCCAAATAATTTAACAATTTCAAGGCCAGGCTTGTATTGCTGTTTTTAGGACATCATCAGATTATTTTCACTTGGTTGTACAGGTTAACCTGCTGTGCTTTTGATGAGTCTATCCCAAAAATTTATATACATGTCAATAAAAATAGATTGAACCATGTTTGCTGCTGTGTGTTTCCCACTCGGGTAACTTATAAAATTGGAGGTAGTTCAGCATTTTTGTGAACCTACCAAATATTACCATTATTATCAACTTGGTGATAGCTTCTATGACCTTAAAGCAAGCACAGTACAAATACAGGGCAAAACTGCCTCCAGAATCTGGTTATTGTTCCAGAGTGCTTCACAGCAGATGAATTATGAAAAGTTGGAAAGGGGAATAATGAAGTATCTTTATGGGTATCTCTAAAGTGTTCCTCCCAAGAGTAAAAGGTAGCACGAAGGTGATTATTTAAAAAGCTGAGTGATGAAAGCTGAGGTTTTGGACTGAATGGGGAAAGACCGAGCTCTCGATCTGGCAGGAGAGATGTTATAGCAGATGTTGTTTTCCTAAGGGCTGTGGAAGTAGGTAACTTGTTTGATGCTTTTAGGGAAGGTAGCGAGTAGAGGAGCAGTGTAGTCAGCATGTCTGGAATTCAGACTTTAAGATTTATCACTTACCTTGGATGTTTATAATAACTGTACCATTATTATTAATAAGTAATGACTTATGTTGTGAGTATACAGGATTTCTTAAGAAATCAGAAAACTCATGCAAGTAAAAGATGTGCTAAAAATGAGAAGTTAGAAATAGCACTGGCAGCTGGTATCGGAGAAAGGACTGTGGCTGTAGCCTGATTTGGATAGTAAGCATTGCCTTTTAAAAGGACCTGCTAAATCAATATGCAAATATCTTAGACCAAGAGGCAGAGCTGTTGGGATAATAGTTGACAGAAATGTTAAAAATTCAATGCTGGTTCTGTATAGAAAGAAAAGATATTTGTCTATAACAATTGTTTCCTTGGATTTCCTGAATGTGGTATCACTACAGGAATACTGTGGGTGTAGCAATCAAAAGGATGACTTTTTTTTTCTTGAGTAATAAGGATATCTTGGCTAATTCAAACAGTATTTAACATCTAGTTATTTAAGCCTACTGATTTGCAGTAGATAAAATGAAACACTTAACATTTAAATGAAATGCTTACAAAACAACAACAAAAATTTTCAGTGCTAAATGAATCCCAGACACGATCTTTATACTTTAGAGCAAGATTAGGGGGAATATCAGTTTAATGAAATACCATGACTAGAGTGCCTTAAAGTACCCTCACTTAGAATCAATGTTGTCTGTCTGTAACCCCCACTGACAGTTCAACTGCAAACATTTTTCAAAGTGGGTAAGGAGCTGATTAATAGCGCAGGTTTACAGAGACAAACTTGTGTCAATTAAGCCCTAGGAGGGACTATCAATTAGTGTCAGTCAGGAAACCCTTTTACCACTAAAATTAACATAATGAATAATGATACTCAGTTATTGAAGGTTCGAAAAACTTTTGACATCCAAAAATACATTATTTTGCAATAAAAATCTTGCAACCACAAAAATACTCATTCTTGCCATATAGTCATATGAAGGATCAGCTTTATCTACATTTGTTGGAGAACTATTTTTTTCCTAAGTTATTTTTAATTTTTCTTCATGACTTAAGACAGTGTTCAAGAACCCTTGGCCGTGTTCTGTTTTAGTTTTTTATTTGGTTCTGCAAGGTATAATTAGGTTGTGGAAGTCACTGTGGTGATAGGATTAAAGCAAATAACCTGGCAAGATGAAAAAAGGAGCAATTAGACCAAATCCTTAGCACCAGCATTTAACTGGACTGCAATTCAATGTTTTGAGGCTCCTCAGCATAAACAACAGAGTTGTGCTTCCTCTGTCATCCTCCCAATTCCTGACTCTTGCCAATTGGCTGGCAAAATTGTAAAGATCAGTTTTGAACAGGAAGATTTGATAAAGAGTTGGTCTGTTCTGATGCAACAAGTCCAGCTAAGTGTTTCAAAGATTTGATTTGAGAAGTCTATGGTATGTTTTAAATTTATGTGCAATATTGTGAAACATGGCTGTCAAATTCAGCTTCTCCCTTACAAATCGTATGCACTGGGGGATTGTTTTAAAAAAATCAGATGATTGCTAAACAGACAGTGAAGATTGCTGTATGGAAAGAAAATGCAAATCAATCAGATGAAACCTTGGCAATGTTGCATGAAATAAGTCCCACGGTGACAGCGATGAGAAGTGCAGGAGGAACAAGAACCTTTCAAAGTTCTTGGAAATGGAAATTCCACCCTTTAAAGTGTTAATTTTTACTTCGCACTCACATTGTTTACTCATGGAAGATATTGTGCTGTGAGGAAGACGTTATTCCGCTTTGAAAGCTTGTGTCCACAATGCCGGAGCTCCTAGCACTCTGTTCAGATCTACCCCCTCCTCCCCATGGCTTGTGGCCACAAGAGGTTGCTGAGATTTGTGGCTAACACAGCCCTGAACGCAGCCCCCCTCCAGAAGTTTATCTGCATGCAAACATCACTGATCACCACCTTCTAGTAAGCAACCGTAGGGTGCCTGGCCTATCCACAGGACTGCAATACATGAGAAACTTTACTTTTTTTTCAAAAAGGCCTTTTTGTTACAAAGTCAGCCTTGAAGGCATACATCATTGTATACTGATCTTTTAGACTACAAGGATTTTCTTTATTTTTTTTTTAGGGCAGATATTATGTTTTCTGTTTCTTTGGGGACACTTTATTTTTGGAATATCTATCATTTTATTGAACTGTGTTGCATTGAAAATGTTTACCTTATGTATATTGTATTCCATGCTTCAGCCTGTGGCTAAGACACACATTAGCAAGCATATTGCTATTGATTTTGCTTTGTCCCCTTCTTTTCGTGTGCATATGAAGTTGAAATATTTGTTTGCAGTCTGTCCCTTACAGTGATCTGTTTGTGACTTCTGTGGTTTGTGAAAACTTATTGTGCTGCTGAGGTGTAGAAAAGAGTGGGTTTTATCATGAGATGTTTCGTGACTTCAGTTGAGGGGGTGATGGTTTGGTACCAAAGAAAATAATAGCTGAATCTGGGGTATGTGAGCCAGCTCGAGTAAGAAAATGGTCACTATATATATGCTGTATCCTTTACTGCTTGGTTGCTAGCCCCAGAGTGGAATCCAGAAATCCCAAACTTTGCATTGAGGTCCCCTGTAGAAAAGGGGAGAGCATACGTGCGGTTCTAAAACTCCTATCATTAAAGGGAAGCACCTCATCAGGAGACATAAGCAGATTTTTTCATGGATATCTGCTTTCCTGTAACTTCTACACCAAAGATGTCCAAGCCTGAGTTTACCCTGAGGGTATATGTGCACTTAAAATGATGCCTCAGGAATACTGCTCACAGAAAGCAGTGGTGCAGCAGAGCGTTGCCCTGTGCCTGAGTTCTGGGGGCAGGTTAGGTGACACCTAAACCCTGTGATCAGCCCAAAAGCCACCCAAGCTAACGCTTCTCTCCCCTGCTCCTTAGTGCCTGTAGTCACATAAACATGGTATTAATGTAACACTCCTAAAAATGTTAACAAATCTAGTATTTTCTGCACAGCTGTTCCACTATGAAGGTTATTAAGTATTAGGCAGCTATCATCAAACCATTTTTAATTAGCTGTTTCTTCAGCTCTATATTTAATTACAAGCACTTAGCCCACAGGGAATGTTTACATCTTGTAACCTCCAAATGAGGGAATACACAAGCTATAACATGACACAGCAATCTACATATGTGTGAGATGGCATGAAAGGCTAAAAGTTCTCCTGCATCAGAGCTGGGTTAATGTTGTACATCACAAAGCAAGACCTGAAAAAATGCTATTGAAGACCTTCTAATGAGAGGTGCTCAAGCTCCATATGTGATTGAGTTGCAGCATATATTTGTATCAAATTACTTTCAGGAAAACACAGGCAATAGTAGTCTAATTTAAGATTCCTATTTTTATTGTTAGGTAAAAATTATATTAATGTTAAAGTGCAAAATTCGTATTTCTTTCATTTATTTAAGCACTTTTTTGTCATGGTGTTGCTTGGTGGATCATGACCGTTCAACTTGTGTGGTACAAAAAAAAATGATGTTTTTTGACAGCTTAATATTGAGGCTTTGATGAAAGGTCAGTAACAACACCTGGTAGGTATTATCTCAATAAAGCAGCAGTGGGTAATTCACTGTATGGTACTAACTGTACAATATATGAAAACTTCTCCTTCCAAGATATATAGGAGAACCTATTGTCTTTTAGAAAATATGGATGACTCTCCCTACTCTGGTGTGACTTTGAGGTATGTAAGTAAGAAAAGTAACTAAGTATATAGGTGTGCATGTGTCAATGATTATATAATATTTTCCCCTTATGTGAAGGAGAATGGAAAAGTAACTTTTTTCTTCTTTGACTAAGTGTTTATTCCCCTTGACTTTTGCCAGGTTCCTGAAAGCTTAGGAACACCATTGGCCATAATTTGAGTCTATTTTTACCAAGATATCTGCTCAATATTAGCAGTTAAATATGTTTTTATAAAAATCATCAAAACCCCAGTGGTTATTTCTCAGTTTGAAACTTCCTGTTTTAATTCGTGGTTGTGAAGAAATGTAAAGCTTTTCTGAGAGGGCTGCTGGCAACAGCCAGGTAGAGCACTGATTATGCAGGAGTCTGAAATATATTGGCCAGGCAAGTAAAGCCAGGGTTTCCTCATCTTGCTCCTGGCTTGAGGTCTGCAGTGTTATATCGGAGTCATTAGTCACAATGCTCAGGTGAATAAGTGAATGTGGAAAGTGTTCACTTGGGGTTGTGTTTCCCAAAGCCAGCATTCTGGAGACCACATGTGTCTTGCATGGGGGTGGCAGCAACAGGAGCAAAACACTTCCAAGGAAGTAATTTCTCATCCCCAGAAGGCATTTTCACCTACACTGACAGCTATTAGGCAGTGTCTTTGCAGCTGCAGAAACAAGTAATGTTCTTGGCAGTCCCATTTGTCTGTAAAAAGGTGTGTGGTCTCTGATTCTTTGAAGCCCTAAGCATCAAGTCTGGAAGCTGTGTTGTGGTGGACATGTTCTTTTCAGTCACCTAGACACTGTCTCGGGCTTCTTTCTATACAAATAGTAGAGTTCATGACGCCTTAACTCCTCTTCAAGGCAAAAACTCCTCAAATGGACTTGTTTGGGAAAGATGTTTTACCATCATTCCGTAAGTACTTTGGTGCCACTTGCTCCCAGATTCACTCACATAAAGCAGTTTGATTGCTCTTCCTGCAACCAGGTTTAACGATAGCAATGAGGACAATTTCCACCAACCATAACAATGAGGACAATTTCCACCACTTGCCAAATCATTAGCCAGTTTCATTACCCTGAATTACTTTTGTGATGCATTTCGGTATCACTTGAGCTTGTTGATCCCTTGTGAGATGTTGAATCTTCTTTGAGAGTATGTTTATTCAGATGGAGAGTGTCCTTAGATGCAGCCATTTAACGTGCTACCATTGTTGGCTATATGAGACCACCTCAAACTAGGTGAACCCTGTTTGCCTCCTTCGAAGGATGTTGTTGCTCATTCTTCACTGCATGTACTAATAAAGACCCTATTCTGCTCACTTTCCTTCACTGAGCAGTGGGTGTATCCCACTCTTGCTATTTCCTTCCTCTGTCCCTCTTAATGAAGAGACTTCTGGAGGCTGTTTTCCTTTTAGCTGCTGATAGGTTGCAGAATTTGTTTAGTTTCCCTTTCTTTGTGTTCCCCAATGAGAAATACACTAATTATTCTGTAAGTTACTAATGGTTACAGTTGCTTAGCTGGCTTCCACTGAGATAATGAATATAATGACAAATATGAAATACCCCTAGTGTGTCAAACCACTATCAGAATTAAGGTTGTGTTTTGGATGACATTGCTGGTCTCTGCTACCTGTAGTAAATGAAATACCTTGAACTTCTAGCTCTTAGGTCAGGAAGTTGCCTTACCATGTTGTTCATCTTCTGTCTCCCAGAATGTGATCATGCTTGTACATCTTGTTTTCTTATTTTATGGTCTCTTTGAGCAAAAGCATTGAAATCTGTTCATCATGAGCTTGACTGTTGTTCTGTCTGCATTGGACAATATGAATCTCTCTTAAATATCATTAAGACATGAATATTTGCTGCTGCCCTATGTGTTGTTTGCAAATTGGGATGGTTGTTATATTTATTGAACCATAGAATCATTATGGTTGGAAGGGACCTCCAGGGTCATCAAGTCCAACCTTTATCCCACCATATTCCTAACCATTAGACCATCAGACCATGGCCTCAAGTGCCTCATCAACCTGTTTTTTGAACACCCCCAGGGACGGTGACTCCACCACCTCCCTGGGCAGCCTGTTCCAGTGCCCAACCACCCTCTCAGGAAAGAACTTCTTCCTAATCTCCAACCTAAACTTCCCCTGATGAAACTTGAGGCCATTTCCTCTCATCCTGTCATTAGCAATTTGGGAGAAGAGACCAACATCAGCCTCACTACAACCTCCCTTTAGGTAGTTGTAGAGGGCAATAAGGTCTCCTCTCAGTCTCCTGAGTATCTGAGAGAAGTCCTTTTTCAGTCTTACCCTTTTTCCAGATTATATCAGCAACATTTGTTCTTAGTCTTTCTTCCCTGTCTTCCACTTTCTCCCACCACCTCTGTTAGTCTGCCTTTGAACTCCATGGTAAAGCCTTATGAATGAAGCAACATTGAGTGTGCAAAGCTGGCTCTGCTGGATGATTGCATGTGGCCAAAGCAAGTTCATAGGAGGTGTACCCTGTTCCTCTTCTTAGATGGCAGTGTTTTTGCATCTCACTGGTGGGAGTGGCCAGGTGAGACATAAGATGGATGAAAATGGAGCTCCTTTTGTTTAGCCATTAAGTGGAGTGGGTTTTGCACCTGATACAAAACTGAATTTTCTGGTGCACCCCTGATCAGGAGGGAAAATCCATGTACTCAGTGCAGTGTTTTGTTGAACCATGCTAGTGGCTGTTGTCAGGGGAGTCTGACAGGCAGCAATACCAAGTTTAGTTAAGGTAACTACTTGAGGCATAACACTGGGGAAAGTTGTCTGAGTGAGCCTGGAAAAGTAGAGTTATCTGAGATGACAGGACAGACAGACATATGGCCTGTCTGAGTACAGGCACAGAGACCTCAGCGTTGGCTTTGAATGCTGTGGAGTGCAGAGGTTTCTCCACGGAGTCTGACAAAATGCAGATTTGACAGCCTGCATGTTTGAATATAGTTGTTTTAGAATTCTTGTGAAGCCAACTCTAACAAAAGGTAGGAAAGTTGTATCTTCAGTCCTTTGATTAAAATGTGTTTGAAAAAGCTTTAGACTTCTAATTTTGCCTGTTTTTTAAACATCTAAAAAACTCCAAATCCTCAGACATTTGTCAAAACAATATTTGAAATTATTTATTTAAAAAACATCGACCTTTTAGTTCAAATCAGAACAGAGTTAAAACTTTCAATGACTAATCATTTTTCCTTTCTTAAGAGCCATATAATATCCACGCTGTGTCAGTTCTGCACCAAACTTTGCCGTGTAATCAGTTTTCCATTAGAAGGATGACCTGCTTAACCCTTTGTCATAGGTTAGTAGATCAGAATGAAGTTCATCCTTAAACCACCAGGAGTAATCAAAAAGTTGAACTCCTACTTTGCTTTCTCCCAGTGTTGTTATATACAGCTTTTTCTGGCTCATCAACCCAAGCAGAGTTGCAAACAGGCTAGTTCCCAATCCACTGTTACTGCTAGGGTTTGTGCCAGCAAACTCTTTCTCCTTCGTGATAATTGTGGATGATTCCATGAGGATCCAGCACCCTTCACCCTTTTCCACTGTCCCCTAAAAAAAACTAATTGTTGTGTTTCTGACAGCCAGCAAACACAACGTGAGACTTGCATACCCTGACACGTAGAGCTGTGCTCAGGCATAGCTTCACCTTCTCCAGAGGAGCCATGGGGCAGGAGCCCCTCTTGAGTGAGGGGGGAGCTTTGGGGGAGGCGAGTGCATTTGATGGAAAAGGGAGAGTGAATTAAGTGCCATGTTTAAAACACCTTGTTTCACTCCTTTCTTCACCAAGGCTCGCTTTTCTGTGTGGTGTTTGCTCTACCTAGAGGTGTTGGTGGTGTGTTGAATTCTGATGAGAGAGCTTGAAACTCCAGGCATGACATCTTTTTTTTTTAGAAGATTTTTTTTTCAGTGTGAAAGAACACCTGTCTATATTCAACTTGCTGTGTCTCATCACCTGTAATAACACTTCTTCCTTGAACAGTTGAGTACAGTGGGCTAATTTAGGATGAAATCTAAAACTGTCACGAACCAGCACTGCAGCAGCTGCATCCACTGGTGGCAAGAGCAAGGCAGACTGGCCAGACTGGCAGGGCTGCAGAAGTTCAGGCAGGTCAGTGCTGCTGACAGGAGTGTACTTGGGATATTTTTGTAGCAAGGTGAAGCTGTTGCATTCCTTTCTCTGAGTTTCTGAACAGAAGTACGTGCTCAGATGTGTGGTGGGTCATGCTGTGTGTCCAGCTCATCTGTGGTGTGGTGTAAATGTGTAATAAATCCTGTACTGTTTGGGCTTTTAAATTTGCCAAGGTGTAAAAATCAATTTCGAAGCAGGCAAGCAGAAGGTCGGACATTCCTCAGTGGCAGTGAGCATGGGCTGAGCAGTTGATTTGTGTATGGTGGAGAACAAGTGAAGGATTTCTGGGCAGCCCCTGCCCAGACATCTCAGATGATGACCCTAAAGAATCTATATTTCAGAAGAGCAGAAACAGCCACCAGCCATCCTTATGGCAGCTGTACAACAAAGAACTCCCTGGGGTCATTTGACTGACACAAACCTCTCTGGTTACTGCGTGAACACCATCACTGCCTGGTGTGTTTTAAATTACCTTTTACCTGTAAGTGAATGTACTTTGTGCAATGGGCTAATTTGGGAAGGAATCTGTAAATGACAGGGAAATGTTGACAGTAACAAAGGAGTTGCTGCGTGCTAGGGATTTTAGGGGTTAGTTGTTAGTCCAGATTAGAGGGAGGGGAGGGATGATTTCCAGTGGTACAGCAGTTAGCTTTACTGGTGGGCAGTAGGGGATTGGCATCAGGTTACCTTTAGCATTTTGGAAAATAACTGTGCAGTTATGCATGTACAGCTGGTTTGAAGGCAAACTGATCTGGCAATACTGAAGTTGGAAATTAATGCTCTCCTCTTGCAAGTGAAGAAATAAGGTACAGAGGCAAAACAACATGAACAGGTAAGTTACATAAGTGGAGAAGACTTGGGTTTCTCTAGAGCTAGTCTAGGACATAATTTTTCCTTAAGGAGAACTAACATTAATTCTGAGTTTGTATCAATCTGTGCTCATTTCAGTCTATGCAATGAAATTGTGCAGGAGAAGGCAGTGGCAGAAATTACTTCATTACACCCTTAAAGACAAATGGGGGGCTCCCCATTTGTCTTTAAGGGTGTAATGAAGTAATTTCTTTTCTCACATGTATGAATTCCAATGTAATCCTATGCTCCTTCTGTATAAAGGAACTTCAAAGTGTTTCTTCCCATATTACCTGTGAAGGATGAACCACCAATCCCCTTGAGTGCCCATGCTTGTCCTTCAGCAGGTGTTGGACATCACTGAAGTTGAGAGGTCTGTTTGAGGAGGATCAAAACCTGGCCTTGAAGAGATATGTAGTTTTGAAGGTGAGAGAGGCCACCACAAAGTGCTTTGAAGAACAGCTTTGAGTCTGTGAAAAGCTGCTAGTGAGAGCTCGTCAGCAGGTAGATGTGGAGAATAAGTAGCTACTAGCTGATTTTTATTTTCCTGTTTTCCAAAGAGTATTTCATTATGACTATTGTTTACAATGGAAAGCAAGAGAACACTTTGGAAACGACAAATACCAAAGTAGCTTGGAAACCTGCTGAAGATCTCTGGTCCTTGAGTAAATGTCTACATGACTTTTATTCAGAAAAATATCAGAGTGCTGCAAGCCAATTTGCAGCCAAGTAAACAGATACAGATGGGGAGGGAGATGCAGAAAAGGCTGATTTGGAAATGGATTTTAAATATCGTTAGCACTTAACTTTTACCATAGAGAGTATATCTGCATAATGACAGCAGCAGAGGTGAGAGCAGCACATTGTACTGCAGCACTGCTGGAGTGAGAGAAGCAGATGCATCTCCATTAGAAATATAGATTTTCAAGGTTTTCTTTTAGGTGTCATACCTCTGAGGCTTTTCTTGGTTTGTAATTCAAGGCTATGCTCAGGAGGGAAGTATATTCATCTCTTTCTTAATAGGTTTGCACAGCTCCTATATGTGTTGGTGGGAATTATAAATGGACTTTGAAGGGAAAATATACCTTTCAATGCTGTATTGTGTTTTCAAGTTTCAGTGCGTAGTGGGATCTGTGCATGTGTGTCTGTGTATACAATGCCTGGGGGATGTGGCTTCGGAACACTTTATTACTTGGACAAAAAAGTTTGCTGATGACACTAAGCTGGGAGGAGTGGCTGACACACCAGAAGGTTGTGCTGCCATTCAAAGAGACCTTGATAGGCTGGAGAGTTGGGCAGGGAGAAACTTAATGAAATTCAACAAGAGCAAGTGCAGAGTTTTGCATCTGGGGAAGAACAACCCCATGCACCAGTACAGGCTGGGGGCTGACCTGCTGGAGAGCAGTGTAGGAGAAAGGGACCTGGGGGTCCTGGTGGACAGGAGGATGACCATGAGCCAGCAATGTGCCCTTGTGGCCAAGAAGGCAAATGGCATCCTGGGGTGCATTAGAA
>VZRW01011454.1:1088675-1104121 GCA_013398125.1 Aegotheles bennettii | reverse complement strand
TTCGAGGTCCCTTCCAACCCTAGAATTCTGTGATTCTGTGAAAAAAGGATGATGACCTGTCTTGCTGCTTTGTATTAGAGTTGCAATATTTGTGAAGAAGTGGAGGAGAACCCTGGTAATGTTTTATATTAGAAGTCTGGTCTCATTAAGGTTGAAAGATCCTGTAGTGACCAAATCACTGGTGCAGGGAGTAATGCTGGTGACATTAAAATAGGGCATTTTAGGGAAATAAGTTAATTGTTTTTCTGAGGAGTCAGAGGTCCACTGAGTTTCTAGAAAACACAGCTTGTTAAAGCTTAACCTCTCAACCCACCAGTCTTTGTAAGACTAGAGCATTCATGCTAAATACCCTCATCATTCAGCCAAACTTGAGAAGACTGAACTTAATTCCACATGAGAAAAGGACTTGCAGAAAATACTTCTAGACAAGCGGAGAAATGCAAGCCTGATTTTCCCTTGCTGTTCTTTCCAAATATCATGTGCTCATACCTCCATTGGCTTGCTGAGAAGTCTGCAGGTGGAAAAGTAATAGCCTTAATCTTATCCGTTCTTTTTTGGTTGATTGTGCTGTTGCTTCGCTCTTGGTCTTCAGGCTTAGAGTCAAAGCACATGGAAAAGCTTTGTGAGGAAGAACTTCTTTCACACTGCTCTTCGTGTGTTTCTATGTGAATCTAATTTAGCTCCATACGCAAGACCTCAGTGACTTTTTGCTTTGATAAATATGCAACTATCATATCAACAATTTAAATTTACTGTATCATGCTTAGTTGTATCTTCAGCTCTGCTGTCAAGACATGTATTCCTCAGATTGATATTCTTCTGGGTCAAGCCATATTATGCATAAAATATTTGTGAGCCCCTTGGAATGAGGAAGAGGTGTACAGTCTGGTTTTATACTGGAGAAACACAGGGGAAATATTCTGTAGATCGCTTCTAATGCTGAGCCATTCAAGATTCATCAATGTTTTCTATTTCTTTTACAAAAAGGCCAGTACCATAGAGGTATGTTTTGTTTTGTTTTTTTCCCCAAGGAGAGACAGTTGTAGAGCTTGTCAGCTGTACTTTTCTCAGTTACTGTGACTGGTTGGTCTTCTGTTACTTGTTGTGACTTTCTTTCAAACTTGTTTAAGATTTTGAAGAAGCACCTTGATTTCATGAGCGAGAGCATGTTCTACATCTGTTTGTACAGGAGATAGTAAAGGAAATCTAGCAATAAGGATACAATATCTTCTGATTTATGTAGCCTTGAGCAAGATGTGCTTTGAATACCAGGAGCAATATTGCAGTACTAGATGACCATACCACCTAGATAACATGGTTTGCTTCTCAGATGGGCTGAGTTGTCCATACGGTTGGCTGATATTCCTGTGTGGGTAGTGTTGTTCTGCTTGCTCAGTTCTAGTGGGGACTGTAAGCTTCTTGCATCCCCAAAGTTTGAATAAAGGCTTGGATCAAACTGCTGCAGAATGGCTGTTTCTTTATTATGACTATTTTTTTTAATAGAAATTGTATTTATACTTCAGATTGCAAGTGAATTGGAGCTGATAAATGCAGCATTCCCAGCAATTTGTAGTTAGCTTTGTCCTCCCTGGTCTGGATGAGGAGGCTATGCAGTTGCTCAACCAAACCACAGTGACTGTAACTAATGAGGAAGCCAAAGCCCCTTATCTCAGCTGATAAACCCTCATCTCCTTATCTGTCTTCATCGTTGTCACTTGAGTGCTTGGCTCTACTACTGGCTTTCTTTCAGAAGCAGGAGGTAACCTTAGACTTGCTGGACACAGTAACTACATACAACATGTCATGCAAGACAAACTTTACAGAAATGTCTCCAATGTAAAGTAACTGTTCCCAGTTCTCTAGCAAAATGCTACTCTATTATCCATTTTCTACTTCGGGACCACTCAAAGAGTTGTATTTGTGAAAACCTGCATCACTTGTTAAAAAGAGCACATTATATCTCAGAAAGACATATAAAGTGCAGTCAATCCATCACCTCACAAAATAAAAAAACCAGTCCAGAAAAGGCCTCCTGTGGAAGATCCCTGAAAATGTCCTCCAATTTTATCTGGTGATTGAAGGTAATAGCTCTAAGTGCCATTTTTAAGCCAGCTGTCTGTAAACTTCATAATAATATCATTTAGGCTGTATTTCCTGAGTTTACTTACAAAGCTTATGACAGCTCATCTTCTATCAGCACACCAGAACTTCTCATGTGCTCTCATCAGTGTCAGGAATATCTCATTTTGGTGACTGGGTTAATTTGCTCAAGACATTCATGCAGTCTATGTTCACATTTTTGTCTCATTATTTTAAGCACTGCTCTAATACACTTCCAAGTATAAAAGTAAGGTTGACTGATCTTTAAATCTTTGGACCTTCATTCTTCCTTCTCTTCTAAGAGTTCGTGCTCTGTTTGCCCTTCCCTGGTCCCCTGGGATTTCCCCGTCCTCTGAGTTCTCAAAGGTAATTGCTAATGGTTCTTAGATGGCTTAAGTTAATTCCTTGAGTACTTGAAAGTGCATTTCATTTGTCCCTAAAATTTGACTGCGTCTAACTTAAATATTCTTCAACCTGTCCTTTTCATATTCCCATTCCATGCCTCTGCCTCCCGGTTAAAATTAATTGTTCAAGTATCTGGCTGTAATTAACCTTCATGAAAACTGAATAAAGGTGAGCTTTGGGTATTTGAGCTTTTTTGCACTTGCCATTATTTGTTTGACTAAAATAAGGAAACTTGATGGTTCTTTATCTTCTGTTATGCGTGACACATTTATAGAACTTTTTTCTTGTTTTCATTTACATTAATAGCTGGTTATAACTTGCTTTGTGCCTCTGTCTCTTCAATTCTATGCCTACATACTTGTGCTGGTCTTTTACTTTCGTTTGTCATTATATTTCCACTTTCAGCACAATTCCACTTTAAATACAATTTACTTTTGATTATCTGAATTGTTAAAGAGGTCCTGAGTCTCTTTTTTCTTCCATTTTCACCTCATCAAGTTTACTTGATATTGTGCTGTTAACAGACTGTCCTTTAGCACCAGCTGTCCTGTACTTTTAGAGTGTTTTTGCCTTTTTAACCCGTCTTCACTATTTCTCCATATTTGTTGACATTTCATTTTAATGTACCTTTTCCTTTCTCTGTTCCTTTGGAATTATGAACGTAATTATTCTGTGAAAGTTTATATCTTCTGCCTTCAGATTTTCAGCCAACCATTCTTATTCTCATTTTCTTGCTTCTGTGGACAGAAAGTCAGAAGACCTAGGGGTGCTGATTTGAAGTGTGGAAGCAGAGAGTACTAATGGTGTCATTCAAGACTGTTTTGATGGGCGAGTCCATCTGTGGTTTGGTCATAACTATCCATTGAAATAAAGAAGCATCATTTCAGAAGTTTAAACTGTCTGCATAAGAAACACAATTGGCACAGGTACTCTACACGGGTCAGCATATACAAAGTATGAAAAGCTGTCCTATGAGTTCAGCAAGCATTGACACCCTTGTACAGTGTGGTGTTAGGCTCTATGATTGTGAATAGATGTCTTGGTTTTGCTGCTTTATTATAAGATACTCAGGCTGTCAGTTATCTGCAGGTAATACCCAGAATGTGCAGGGGGGACCATAAACAGGTCCAACAGTGAGATAGAACTGTTGGATGAACTTTCAGTCTTGGCCTGGGTCTGAACAAGATTTCTTAATTCATTGAAGTATGAAATAAGAACATATGAAAAAGTCTCTGCTGATATGCTTCACCTTCTCTTCTCCTGGCTGCTTCTGCTGATGTGAAGCCTCCTTGTCCTTCCCACACCTTTCCTATGCCTGTCCCTAGGTAGCTTCTCTGTGCTGTGGCTCTTCTCCCCTCCTTTCCCCATCTCGGAGACCAGAGCAAGAGCTATTTCAGTAACTGCAGCTGTGCCACTAAATTGTAACTTTCAGATTTTTATTGGAAAGCTAAATTGAGAGATGCCTAATGATCCCAGGAGAAGCATCTCCCAGCATGGCATAATCTAACAGAATTTTAGAGTGGCAATCTAGTGAGGACAGCAAATGAAGCAGTGCTGGAAATCCCTGGTCACAATAATAGCTAAAATTTAAAACATTTCTAGCTCCATGTATCTGCATTTCACACAGCTATCAGTATCAGTTTGTTCTGTAAGCTTAGTGGGCTCTTCCTCTTGAAAATTCTTCCCAGAAGCTCCTTGCTGCAGCCTCATTTGCCAATTAGCCTCCTGCTCCTGTTGTGCACAGCTGCATCATTTTAGGAAAATTCAGTGCTTTTCATTCCACCTCTGGGAATGAGCTGTTCTGCTTTTGTCATGCCCAAGGAAGGTCTTTGGCCTGCCAGGACCACAGTCCAGCTGCCTCCCACCACGACTACACTGCAGACAACCAAGCAGAGGTAAAGCAGCCTTTTCATCATGGGCCCTTCAGTCCTTTCTGCCACCCTACTAAAATAGGATTGCTCTGCCCCTGGGGATCTGGGAGAAATGTGTGGACATCTGCATCCATACTGGCCTTGGCTGAAGGTGTCTCTGCTCCATCAAAGCCATAATGCTGCCTCATTCCTTTCTTTCCCTCCAGAAAAACAAAATCAACAAAACATTTGATTCTTAACTTACACTGAGCTACACAAGATGTAGGAAGGAAGAGATCCTCCTTTGAGGCAACATTCACAGGCTACATTGCATGGCTGTCATCTTTCTTCTTTGGCTTGACCATGGAGCCAGAAATGAGGACTGAGTCCCTTTGGTCATACTGGGCTGTTGTCATCTTTAGAGTCTCATTGAAGATATGGTGCTGAAGATGAAAGAAATTTCTCTCCATGTTGTTGTGCACAAAAGCTCTTCCTCATCTTGTGCAAGGCCACCTTCTCGTGCATGGGCTTGAGAGATCATAGAATCACAGAATGATTTGGGTTGGAAGTGACCTTAAGGATCACCTAGTCCCAACTCCCCTGCCATGGGCAGAGACACCTCCCACCAGACCAGGTTGCTCCAAGCCTCATCCAACCTGGTCTTGAACTCTTCCAAGGAGGGGAAGCCACAGCTTCTCTGGGCAATCTGGGCCAGCACCTTTCTACCCTCACAAGAAAAAATTTCTTCCCAATATCGAACCTAAATCTACCCTCTATCAGTTTAAATCTATTAACTGTTGTCCTGTTGTTACATGTCCTTGTAAAAAGTCCCTCTTCAGAAAGGGACTCCAAGTAACACATAGCCAGTTCTGCTGGCATACAGGGAGGAAATCACTGTGCCAAAGTTGGAGTTGTTCTTCCAGTTGAATGCAGTTATATCTATCCATAGCTTTATGGTCTGGCCAGCAGGGGAGAGCTGGACTAAATGGATGGGGAGGGGGAATCACTTGTAAATTGCAAATGAAAATGTTTTAATCTCTATAGCTTTGGCACAGAAATAAGAAATAAAAAATAAAAGGCAGCTTCTTCACCCCCTAGAAGGTGAAAAAGATTGTCCATTCCCAAAGTATATTAAATTGCAGAGCTAGCCATATATTCTTCTGGAGCATGCAATAAATTCCTTTCTCTTTACTTCTCTTTCAAAATGCTCAACCCAGTGTCCGTTAGCCTAGCTTCCCAACTGGGTTAGTGATAGGTAAATTTGTAGTTGTAATCACTTGATGTTAAAATTATCTTCTCTTGCACCTGCATGGCATACAGCCACATCTTTCAGTAAGCTGCTAGTAGTAGGCTTGTATCTGTAATTTGCATATTGAAAGATGAAATGGGGAGATGTTTAATGTTCCCTGTTAGTTTTTTAATTAAGAAATGAATATGATAAGCCAAGATCTTGAATACTGGGTCTGTGCTAAATACAGATACAGATAAAACTTTTTAAACTGTGAGCCATATCTCTTTCCCATTGCTGTCAAACAGGCAGTTCTGGAAATACTGATGCACCTGAATTATTTTACTTGGGTGAGTGGTTTATATTGATTAGGCACTGGATTAATTTGGAGGCTCTGGAGCACTCAGTCAAGAGTTCTTGGAAACAGGAAAAAATTAGCTTACACTGGGTTTGCTCTTTGGCAAACTGATGTAGGGAAGCTACCTTTTCTACCACCTTTCTGAAACCCAGTGTTAATCATTGTGGTTTGTTTGAGTTTGGTTGTTTGTTTGTTTTTTTTCAAGCATGGCCACTGTTTTGAGATGAGATGACAATATGGTTTGGTATTCTCTGCATCTTTTGTCGGTTTTTATCATATGTTTGCATTGCAAAATCACTTAAATCTAGACTTATTACACTTTTGGGTGCTCTTTGTGTAGCTGGAAGCATGTAGGAAAAGAGAAATTTAAGAAATTGTACTCAAATTTGTCTGGAGGCCAACTTTACTGGGCCATACTGAATCAAACTAAATCTATTCAGCCTTATTCTGATATCTGGTTATTGGTTTATGATGGTGAATACATGCAGCTTGACTTCTATATTTGAGAAAAACTATTTTGTTGGGTGTCTACAAGTGGAACTACATGACATAGAATTTTGGAGTATGAATACATAGACAGGAGAAATATGTGCATATGTAGTGGCTGAGTTTTCTAAGGAGACTTTCTAACATAGGTGTAGCAATTGCCATCATGGATGATAGTGTGGTGACAAATAGAACCACTTAAACCTAGAAATTGGTATTTTTAGCATACTTAAATTATTCAGATCTAGTTACGTCTAACTTTAACCTGCTGCCATGGCAATAGAGTTATATATTAATAGACTTAAGTGTGTGGCTGACTAATCAACTGCAAAGTTTGCCTACAGGGTGTAGGGGATTTTGTTCAGCCAGTTCCTTCTACGTTACAAGAAAGCAGTATGGAGACATCCAGGCTAGTTGAGCCCACCACATAGTCACTCCAGCAGTCACAGAGATGTGTTTCTAAAAATGTGTAAAGGATAACTTCAGAATATAGATAGCTTAACTTCTCCACATTTTTTTTTTAATTCATATACTATGTACACAAAGCAGTTATTAATGCTTTTCGCTTAAATGGGAATTACTTTTACATGTTCATGAGTCTGGTAGCAGAAGACACCATCAGAAGAGCTGGAGTTCTGTCCACAGCTTCCCAGGACTAGCTGTCTAGCAGAAGGCAAACCTTTATTTCTGTTCCCTGTGGAGTGCAGCAATTTTTTGCTTTAACATGGTCAATCCCTTCCATTCAGATGGGCCCTTGCTCTTGCAACGGCTGTGGGATTCAACTCTGTCTGTAAACCAGAGCTTTGCAGTTGATCTCAGCCTCTGCTGCTCTTCAAACAGTGCTAAAAAGTAAAGGGCACCTGATAGAAAATCAGACCTCTTCCTGACAAAGTGTATTTTCAATAGGCTTTATCTCTCAAAGTGTAGTACTTTTGATTAGTATATGGAAATACTCTTTGTGATTAGATACTTCATGTTTAACACAATGCTGCAAGGTTCTGCTGTCCATGCTTGTACTACTGCTGATAAAGAGCTGTCTGAATTTTTTTTAAAAAAACAGGCCTAGAGCTGGAGTTGAACTGCCCTAAGCAGTGCTTTAGAGAAGGAATTCATCAAAACCTGAGTGGATGCAGTCCTGTGTGACCTGCTCTAGGTTGTCCTGCTCTGGCAGGGGGTTGGACTAGATGATCTCTCGAGGTCCCTTCCAGCTCCTAACATTTTGTGGTTCTGTGAATTAGATACCAAAGAAGATATCTTCCTGAGGGAACCTCCTCTAGATTTTATGTTATTCTCATTTCGGGTCAGAGTCACTCTATGTTGTGTTTTTAATTGAGCAATAATACCTGTATAATGGGGAACCTTTATACTTATGTGCCTCATTGCTGGGTTGCAGGGCCATCACTTGAATGGTTCTTAGTACCTGGAAATGCAGTACCCCATGACTTATCCAATAACCTTGGAGAAAGATCACATAGGTCTTGATTTTTATCATTTGGGGAGATAAACAATGTTCTTCCCCTTCTCATGCACCAGTCTTTTTTCTTTTATGGTCATATAGTTTTTTAAAACAACCACTGAGACTGTAACCTGTGTGGAAGAAATTAATCCCATCCCTGACCTTGCTTAGTCCTGGAGCAGAGACTTGGAAATCCAAGCTGCAATTCTGGCTCTTTACTGCCAATTTACTTTCACAGGTTTCTGAAATATTAATTATTGCAAGCGCAGTTACATTTAATGTATCTGACCACTAAATAAGTGTCTGTCCTCTTGGCTATTTCTATTTCCATCATAATAATACCTGTAAGAATAATTCCCAGTGTAGCCCCATTTAGTGTTAACATTCTGTCACCACCCAAATAGCCCTCGAGTTCCCCCCTTCATAAGAAACATGCCATAAACTCAGGAAAATCATAACCAAAACACGCATCAATGAAAATCTGAGAAAGCATAAGTCAGTTAAAGTCAGGAAAATAATAATAAACCCATAAAAGATTTTGCCCTGAAGTTTTAGATCATGAGTTGAAAATTATTTATGCTGTACACTACCCTGACCTTTCTGCCCTCCTGTCCAAAACAACCACTCTAAAGGGGAATGAACTGTAGTCTGTAAAACAAAAGTCTTCCAAAGATTTACCTAGTCCTAGGAGAGATTCTTATTCACAATACTCAATAAAAGCATTTGTCAAGTGAGGGGAACCAAGAACTCTTCTTTCCAAAATATGTGAATAATAATTAATTAGCACAAAACAAAAGAGTCAGTTTAAAAGGTTTTTGGAACCTTTCCAGCAGTGATCAATATTTATGTGCTCCTTACCAAAACTATGGCACTCAACATTCTCATTAGTTCAGACTGTCTGGGGTGGGTAAAATGAGGATGATGTGAATCTGTATGAAGGGAAAAAGTTTAGGGCTGGTTTCCAAATGACACCCCTGGCCTCACCTCCAGGGAGCTTTCGAACAGCCTGACTGACTTCTCACCCACTCTGGTCCTGCAGTCTGAGTGTGAGACACTCGTCCTATTTGCTTTAATAGGACTTTGACACCCGCATGGGTAAAAGTTTATGAATCGAGGCATTAGCTGATATTTGTGGTTTCTCTCTGAATTGATTTCTTGCAGACCACAGCCAGATCCAGTTATGCTGGGAAATGTCAAGACAGCTCTGATATTAAGACATTTATCCTCCGTTTGTTCTGGTGAACAGCTGCATGATTTCTTGACAGCTTCTGACTCCTGACTGCATATTCATATGTTCAAACAGCGAACTCTACATTTCCGATGAGAATCTTTAGACAGTTGTAAGTATGTTGCCCTCTGCCCAGCTAAGAGATGCAGTGAACTATGCATCCACAAGTCCCAGGTTAAGGAATGAAAATACAGGTTCTGCCACTTGATCTTAAGGACCTCTTTGAGTGCATGATGGCAGTAGACTGGTTGTCAGAAGACACTCATGATGCTGAGTTACAACCATAAGTAGCTGGGCTGTTTTTCTACTTGTCTGCCTTCACAGCCAGTGCTTCCTATAGCTGCTATAGGGACACACTGGTGGCATTTCAAGACTTCTGCAAAATTATTCCAGTCTTTCTAGCATTTACTTTAGTTTTCAGATGAATACATCAAAGTTTCTCTTTCACCTGCCTCTGAACTTTTTATAGCACATAGGTTTATTGATGAAAATATTCTCCAGAATAAAACCTTTGTAAATATTCAACAATGTATACATTGCATCTCTGGGGTTTATGATGTCCTGCATTGGTGTAGAAGCCCTAACTCTGCACCTCATCCCAGCAAAGCAAGAGAACAGGCGTTTTTCCTGGCTTGTGTCTAAACAAAAGGGCTGAACTCTGACAAATGAAGCAAGAATTCTTAAATTTATTATACGAAAAATAATTTAAGAAATTCTTTAAGGCTTTTTACAGTACCAGTAATGCATTGTCTATGTCAGCAAGAGCAGTAGCCTTTGATTAAAAGCTGCATAGCCTTTGGACATACACAGCCCAAAGAAATTGGCTGTTCCCTTTGCTGGCTAATGCAGACCTGGTGGCTTACACATTCTCAGTGAGCGCTGGCTCTGCTCTTTCTAGAAATGTGAAGGCCAATAGTGACCTTTTATTTTTCATCTCTTCTGCTGTCCTGTTTCTGTAGGGTTTTTTCTTTAACCTTCATCTCATGGCACTGCTGTTGAATGCAGATGAGCCATTGCTTTGTTCCTCTCAATGATTATTTTCAGACAATTCCATAATGTTTGAGACTTCAGTTAATTTTGTGGATGTTTTGTACAATGGGTCAATGGTGCAATGCCATGCACGTGGTTCTGAATCAGTATCTTAGCTTCTTTTGACCAGAGTTAAAAAAACCCCCTCCAACTAAAGAATTTAGATTCATACTATTCAAGCATCTAAAGCTTGGTGTGGTACAAGTGTTTGGTGTAATTATTACATGTAATAAAGTGGTAGTAGCAAGTATAAGAGCACCAGCAAATTCTGTTGAGGGGATGTTTGACTCCCTTTACAAAACACAGGTGAAAAAATGTTGCTAATTAATGGCTATGAAGTATTTACTTATAATTATATCATTCTCCAAAGACTGCATTTTCATTTTGCTTTGCGGCGCTGGCTCTGACTCTAAGAAGGAAGGGAAAGTGTGCTTTTTATGGCTAGAAGTGCTTCTCTAAAGTGGATATTTAGTGGTGCTCTTGACAGGAACTTATTCATCCAGAGAAAGTCAATAGGACAACCGCAACAGACCCAGCAGGATCCTTACACTCAATACTAATGGCAATGAGGCTTAGTTTAGAAAAGCAAAAGCATAGAGAAGCCTCTATGGTATTAGAGGTTACTTTCTCTTTAGTTCTGAATTTTGCCTTTTGTCTCTTCTACATCCTACTATACAAAGGTGAATGTGATAAAAAGCAAAAGCAAGGGGGGGAAAAGAGTAATGAGCATGGAAAAAAGCTGAAATGTGTCAAAATTACCATTACTGACAAGCACAATGAATAGTTAAAGGGGCCCTTTCATGAGGGAGTAGTGTATGTTGAATGTATTCCTTTTTCCCTAAAAAAATCTACAAAATAAAACTTGAGGTTTTAGTCAAATGCTGTTTTATTGACTCCTGTTGAAGAAAGCACTCTAATTTTGTTGACTTCATTTCTTACTGTGCTTCCTCTGTGCCTTTTTCAGCTAACAGCTTCATGTATGTTTTTGCCTTCTGGGTCTGGACATACAGGAGTGCCATGATGAAAGCCGAATTCCTCAATCTTTTGGGTTTTTTTTGAGTTTTTTTTTCTATGTGCTTGAAGTGATGGAGCCGTGCTCTGCATGGACTGCTCACAGCTTTGAGAACATAACCCTAAACACGAGCTACTCTTGTGGGCTGCTTGTTGGCTGCAGAATTTAAACATTAGGAGGCTGGAAGGAAGGAAAGGGTCAGAAATCAATTCTGAAGTCAAATGGCTCAGGGGACTTTATTTCTCTGGAAGAGGGAAACAAATCTTCCTGCAGTGAGACTGGCATGGAGGGGAATGCTCTGCAGGAGGAGAGTGAGGGCGTCTGGAACTTTATTGATAAGGGGGGAAAAAAGTACTCAAGCACTCACATATGCAGCCCATCTCTGCTCTCTTCCCGTATTTCCTCTTTCAGCTCAGGCAAGAAGAGCCTAGAGCTGAGTTTTTACCTTTTTTCACAGTGGGTTAGAGCGCCTCCTCACTCTTGGAGCCCACAGGGATTGGCTTGTCTCTTGCTGGATAACTAAACATAATGGGCCTGTGCAAGGATGGTCATACTTTAAATACCACAATTTCTGGTTGCAGTGACTACTTATGTGTTCCAAGTGAGTTTGCACTCCATGAGGGAGAAGGGTAAATGGCACTGTGTTACGAGCACTGAGCCAGAGTTGCCCCTTGGAGCCAAGGAAGAACAGGGAGAGGAAAAAGGGGGGGAGAAGGAGGGAAGGAGACAGCAGAGCCAAGGGTGAGGATAATGGGGAAGTGGTTTCCTTAGCAACGGCATCGCTTTGGATGGTTTCAGACAAGAGTACAACTGGGTACAAAGTATCTGATTAAAATTTATTGCATGGGATAGAAGCAGTGCAAGCCATAGCAGCTCCAGCCTGTGTGCAGAAGAGCGGGTGCTGGAGATGTAAAGTGATTTGGATGATTTCTGTATTGTCTGGGTCATCTTCTGTGCACACGGAGAAGAAAGGTTTGCGAAGTGGCAGGTGGGTGAAGGTGGCATGACCAAACTTTGAAGGCACAAAAAATCAAATGAAATGCATGCCTTCAGTTCACAGCTTAGGGAAAACATAAAGCTGTCTCACATAGAAAAAGTTCTTTCAGAATGCTACAGAATCACAAAAACTGCATTTAGCTAGGAGAGACATTTTTTCTTCTATGGAAATGGAGCAACTTTTGGCAATAGTAATTGCTAACTGTCTTACTGTGCCTCTGTTTGTGAATTGAATTGGTTTTTTCATTTATCAAGGTGATAAACAAACATCCCAACCACACATCCTTAAGCCAAAAAATAATTGCTGCTCTTTATAGTAGTAATACTAGGTCCAGTGGAAAAAGAACTGCTATTAATATTTAGACCTCTGCTTACCCCTGAGGGTTGCTGTTTGAAACTTTATCAGGTAGATGTTGTTTATTAATAATTCTTTTAATTAACCTTAGATTTTTAGTATTTTCCCTATGACAACTCCTAGTTTTGAATTGGAATAAGATGCTTATTTCTGAATGTGAATACTTAAGCCACCACTTAGATGCCTGAGAGTCCATTTTAGATATTGAAAGTAAATGTCAATTTGATAGTCATGCACTTTATTCTGTGCTTAAGTTTCCTCATCTGTAAAATTACTGTAACACACCTCTGTCTCACAGGGATGTTACAAGATGTATTTCTACAAGAAATGTTTTGAGTTGCTGTATGTCTGTGTAAGTATAAAATACTTCTACAAGGAGAACTTCAAAACTTTGGATTTTTATCTGAAGTCTTGAGTCTTCAATACTGGACTCAAAAACTTAGGGCAGTGTCCTTTCATGCAGTATTCCCATCAGACTTGCCTTTTGTGAGCATGCTGTGGTGCATAGAAAATGTCTTCAGGTGAAATGCAACTCAAAGTCAAATATTTTTTATTTTTTTTTTTAGATCTCTGATGTTGCAACTCGTGGCAGGTATGATGGGTAGATAGAGAGATCAATTGATCTATGAAGCATAGACAATAAAATAAAGATCTTCTAAGTACTCATGGGACCAAACTCCTCAGAAGGATTGGATATTAGGAAAAATTTCTTCACTGGAAGAGTTGATAAGCATTGGAACAGGCTGCTGAGGGAAGTGGTTGAATTACTGTCCCTGGAGGGATTTAAAAGAAGCGTGGATGTGGTGCTTAGGGACATGGTTTAGTGGTGGACTTGGCAGTGCTGGGCTAAAGGTTGCTTTGTGATCTTAAAGGTTTTTTTCCAATCAAAATTATACTATGATTCTGTGAGACTGTAGAACTTGGCTTTGTTGATCTTCTAGACAGACTGGACTAGCAGAGCTACCTGCTGCGTATTGAGATACTGCCACTGCATGGGGCTTGGAAACCTGGCCAGGGAGTGGGGAAGAATATGGGAGAAGCTTGAGGCAAATGCTAAAGGTGTGCAAGCCACAGCAACTGCTGATGTTGGTTTGTGTCACTTTTCACAGTGCAATACCAACATGATGTCCTCCTTCCCACTTGCTCGGAAGTTGTGACCCATTGCTCCTCACCATCCTTCACTGTAACTTCTCTCCTTCCTCCCCCAGCCACCACTGAGCTCTGAACGAAGATGCAATGTCTTTCATAAAGCTTTTAGTGTTACTACTCGTTACCTTGTAGAACCATGTATGATAGATGATTGATACAGCAGAATTAAGAAACAATTTATTATAATCTTCATCAATTTAAAGTCTCCGTTTGATTTAATGAATTGAGAGTTTATCGGAAAAGCTTTTATCCATGGTCATTGACTCGAGTTCCCTTGGCCTGGCTTCTGGAGGAGATGCACTCTGATAACTGGTTTGAGATCAGAAGAAGTGGTATAGGTCAATTCTTGTTTGTATTTCTAACTAGGGAAAGCAGCAGGCAGAGCTGCACTCTGACCTGTCTACTATTTATCTTTGGGTTGTTTTTTATCCAGTGGTATGGTATAGGAGATAACATGGTCTGTTGGGAAGGCATCAATGTTAGAAGAGATAGAAGATGCATATTCAATCCTCACTTTTACCTCTGAGTTCCTAGATAATCTCAGGTAAATTAAATTTTTCTTAACCTATTTCCTATCTATACAATAATAAAGGCAAATAAAAGAGCATTTTGAAATAATTGCCTTGTAAACCAATTTTTGAGGGCATGTCAGTAGATTGACCTGGTGCAGAGAACACACATCAGAAGGTGCTTTGTATGTTTTATTGGTCATTTTAAATGATAGCCTACTGTACAAAAGCTCTAAAATTCAATATAAATTAAGCTTTTAAATGAAAATTCAGTAACTTTAACTTTTATAAAGTGCAATAAATTATCTAAGAAAATCAATGTTAAAATACAAAATTATTGTTTTATTTTTAACTGTTCATTATATGAAAATGCTTTTATTTTGGGTAGCCACACAAACAAAATAAAAAGACAATGAAGATTAGAGGCTGAAAAATATTAAGGTGTACCACAAAAGTTGATTCATTCTCTCTGTGTGTATAAACATACAAAATTATATTTATAAGAAAGTAAAAATCCTTAACATGAGTGTTGTTTACATGCTATGTTATTTGAGTTCTGATTTGGATATAGAAATCAAGACCCTGGAGAAAAACAATGGATGTTGTTTAAAATACACCTACAGCTTTCCAATAGATATTTATTAAATTTGATTGTGAGGTGAGAGCTGAGCTATAATAGTTAAAATGTAGACTCTAACTCCACAAGTTTGGCACATTTAAAATTATAGGGGTATTTCTGCTATGTAGGGAATGTCCCACCATTGTAGTCTGTTATTAGAATTGTGACTTTTTGTTTGTTTGTTTTATATTCTACTTTATTACTGGACTGAGTTATTTGGCTAACAGCACTTTCCTTTCCAAAGGCATGTCATGGAACTCCATTTTCCTGCCTATGCAGTCCAAGGAGAATAGGTAAGAGAAGTGTATCTTCCCTTCATCAAAGCAGGAATAAACGAGCATCCTCCAGTTTGCACCGCAGGTCTGTGTTGCATATTTTATGCATCTCTCTCCCAAAAATCAGTAAAGAATAACAGAAGTGCAGAACGCACAGCAGAGATCCAAACTACACTTGAATGCAGATGAGAGGGAAGATTTATCCTTGTCTGTGGCACTGCTACTGGTGCCAAATTTAACACTGTTTTCAGGATGGCTGATGCTGATCCTTCCCGCTCTCCAAGTACAAATGGTATTTGGTATTAGCATTCTTTGCCACTTCTGATTATTGCTATTTGAGACACCTAAGCAAATCTGGTCAGTATTTTTTAACATGTGAGAGAAAGAAGGC
>VZRW01011454.1:995827-1088432 GCA_013398125.1 Aegotheles bennettii | reverse complement strand
ATAGGACAAGGGGCAATGGTTGCAAACTGGAGCATAGGAGGTTCCATGTGAATATCAGGAGAAACTTTTTCACTGTGAGAGTGACGGAGCACTGGAACAGGCTGCCCAGAGAGGTTGTGGAGTCTCCTTCACTGGAGACATTCAAAACCCGCCTGGATGCGTTCCTGTGTGATGTACTGTAGGTGACCCTGCTCTGGCAGGGGGGTTGGACTGGATGAGCTTTCGAGGTCCCTTCCAACCGCTAGGATTCTGTGGTTCTGTGGTCTCATTCTTTAATAGGTTGCGTGAAAATGTTTAACACCATTTGTTTCGTGTCATGGGAAGACTCAATTTGAAGCTAAACTGTACCATGCTTGAATGTGTAACAGAGAGGTCCTTCCTGATGTTTGGGGACCAGTGTTATTTAGATGGCTCATATGGGAATTGCCCAATATGGACCCCACAGCCCTATGGATGTGAATCTTGGAATCATTATGGGTGGAAGGGACCTCCAGCGTCATCAAGTCCAACCTTTATCCCATCATATTCCTAACCATTGGACCATTAGACCATGGCCTCCAGTGCCTCATCAACCCGTTTTTTGAACACCCCCAGGGACGGTGACTCCACCACCTCCCTGAGCAGCCCATTCCAGTGCCCAACCACCTCTCAGTAAAGAACTTCTTCCTAACTCGGAGAGAGTGGTTTGAGGAAGGTGTGTTTTGGTAGGAGAGGAGGGGCATATGAGGGAGAAAAGGAAGAGCTGAGAGAGAGTGGAGTCTGCCAAAACAACAAAAGCAAAGTTTTTCAGCAGAGCAGAAGAAATGCCTTGTTAGTGGAGGATATGGAGAGCACCTGGCAGTGCAAATAGGGACAGGGGCTGGCAGTTGCAGGAAAATCCCTGAGCCAGAAAGAGGGAGATGCCTGGGGTGTAGGAGGAGGGTGACCCAGCAAGAAGGCAGAGAAAGCCAAAGGGTATCTTGGATGGTTGAACACAGTCAATATGACTCGGAGAGATGAGTTATGCTGAAGCTTCTATTTGAATTTTTATCTTTGCTTTTATTAATATAGAGCAGTACAATCTTTCCTCTCTGATAACACTTGTTATATGTTTATGTCTCTGTGTATTAGATATATGAATATATATTGCCTCCTGGCTAATTTCTCAAGGAAAAAAATATTTTCTCAATTTACAGGGAGGATTTATAATACTTTTTAAAAAGTAACTTGCAAAATAAGTTTGAAATCAGTGTATCTTCAGGCCCTCTTCCCTCTGAATAAAATAGAGGATGTTCTCCCTGTACAGCTAATCTTGTGTGATACCATAAAGTTACTGTGAACTGAGGGAATTCAACTTTCAGGGTGTCACCACCATCAGCAGTCCTAAATATTGAGCAGTTCATTTATAATTCCACCATTAATCCTTATATGAAGGCGACGTGGTACTGTACATCAAAATCCTAAGGGATGGAAATCAAAGAAATTTTTCATGGAACTAGCAAGCATTTGATATGACAAATACTTCATAAAATTAGAAAAGCCTTATCATTTAAAAGATGAATCACACTGAGTTGTAACTGCCCTGCTGTGCTTTGCACTCTGGCTGCTGATACCTCCTATTTCAAGTGCATATATCATTGACCTCCTCATCTGTACTTTAAAACAATTTTTTTCTTTTTTAGTGTTGTTACAAAATTTTTGCTAGTCACTCACTTTTAAATTTAGTTTTGGAAGTGTTCAGTGGTTTATTTAAAGTATGCCTAAGGTAACATTCAAGCTCAGATTGCTGTTCTGGGATTTCTAGGGAGGTGGGGAGGAAAACTTTATTTTATATACTGTTTTCTCCTCCGAGAACACCAGGGAGAACAGGTCTCTGGTACAATCCACACACATGACAAGAAAAGATACTGTTTTTTCTCAGTAATTTATCACCTTCTTTATGATGGAAAGCCTGGTTTTTCAAAAGAAATACCAGGGAGAAAAAACAAACAAACATAAAACCCCCAAAATCAAAACAAACAAAACCAAAACAACCCTGAAAAAAACTCGTATTCAATACAGGTGAGAAACTCCATGACCAAAAGATAAGATGATTTCCTCTATTCCTGATGAACTTCGGTTACAAATTCTAATGGGGATGCTAAGGCATGGCCCTGTTGTGGAATTGTCTGGTTTGTGGTGCGTATTCTGGGAAAGATGATGTTCCATGAAAAAATCTGTTTAGACATTTCATAACACATCTCAAATGAACACCATTTTCTAGTGTGTTTTCAACCAAGCAAAATGTGATATGTTATTGTAATATAACATAGAACTGCATTTTTAAACAGATGTCATTTTTCTTATGATTACTGTGTTCCATTATGAATCACCTCCATTGGGGGAGAGGGAGGGAATTCATCTCTAAATGTATAAAACCTTATACCTGAAATACACTTTGGTCTGGAAAAAGTAACAATAGGACACAGTAGTCCTCCTGTGTCAGCCTCAAATGCCAGGAGCTCTTTAGAGAAGAAATGCTGGGGTCTTGGAAGATATCACATTATAGATATGAATTTTTATTTCACAAACAGCATGTTGCAATACCAATAAAGCCTTTCAGTATAAACAAACACAATTGACAGTGTTGAGTATCAAGTGATCTATAAAGTACTCTATCTCATATAGGATGGCTGAGAAGATTTAATAGGCAACAGAAAGTTGCTATAAAATGCCATAATGTTGCACATAAGAGAGCTGCTAATTAGAATTGTCAATCCGAGATTGATCACTGCCTCATAAACTGCATAAGATGTTGCTGCATCGAAGCAATTGTGTTATCTTAAGGATACAAGAACTGCAGCATTCAGCTCCTAGCTGTCAGCAGGATTTCACGGAGAGGAGGTCTGTTCTATCATCACAGTCTGTTCAGCAGCCTGACCGAGAACACCTAGGGCATCGTAAGCTTCACAGGCTGCTGATAGAAAGGAATGTTTGGCTGTAATGTTATTTATATATATATCAGACTTTGTTTTAATTTAGAAAAATAAATTGTAGTGTAATTTTCACTCCCCCATTTTCTTGTTTTGTGTGTCAACACATAAAAGCAATACCTTATTGGAGAGGTTCTTTCCACTCTGTGTGGACATTTCTTCTCTAAAGTTTATCTATTGCTTTCTTTCAGAATTGCTTTGGCACTTGTGTATTTTTTTTTTGTTGCAAAGGAATTGTGCCTTCTGTAGTTGCATACCAACAGGTGAACACGGTATTGTTTGCAGAGTGTTCTGGGAACATGAAGGATAAAAGGAATCTATCAGAGAGGTATATTGGTATTAGAAGTCTTGATAAAGATCTATAAGAAGGTTGATGCTTGCTACTCACAAAATGAACTGAAGCCTAATTTTATGATAGATTAACAGAGCCTGTTGCTACAGTGTTCTTTCCTTTTTTGAATTCTCAGTATTACCTGTTCTCAGAACTGGAAAGCATCTCCCCAACCTCCTGCAGATATCCAAAAAATGACAGTTTGCTGTTAGAGGTTTGGGATGGCAATGCCATGTAGCAGCTGAAGGGCATGAAGTTTGGAAATAATTGTGTCTGAAATATTTGTATTTCCACATGTGACATTCTGCTATCAATCAAAATACTTGTAGAGTGTCTGGAAGGAAGTCTAGGAAAGCAATATTTTATCTCTCTGTAAAAGCCTGGTGTGATAGGTCACTGATGGATGTGCTGAAGGGGATGGAGCAGAGGTCAGGGTGTAGTTAGTTTGGTGAGAATTGAAACAATACAATGACTCTGCCTTAAACTTGTCAAGGATCTGGAAGCCTGGAGGTGTCTTAGACAAGGCACTGTCAGCCTAATGTCTATAAAATTTAACAGTGGAATATTGGGTGTTAGTGGACTATTTTGGGATCCAAGGGCTGCAGAGTAATTTAGATGGGAAGGAGCTTCAGGAGGTCTCTGATCAGACCTCCTGCCCCAGCAGGGTCAGCTCTGGGGTCTGACCCACTTGCTTAGGGTTTGGGCCACTTGGGTCCTGCAAACCTCTGAGACTGGAGATGGTGCAATGTATCCGGGCAAGCTTCTCCCCTGCTTGACTGCCCTCATGGGGAAAAAAGGTTTTCCTCATATCTACTCTGAATCACTCTTTAGATTTGAAAGATTAGTGTGATAAATGGCAAGATGATGGTGGTAGAGAGAGTCATGACCAAAAATAAATTTACCCTAAGATATTGTCTTGAAGAAAGACAACAAAGCTCATCCAGATCACAGATTTATTTTATGGCAGTTGTGACTAGCCATGGGAACAATGCCTTACACTTAAGGCTCACATGCAATGTTTCACAAAACAATTCTCAAACTGTAACTGTTGGGAAGGTTAATTCAATACAGAATTAATATAACTCATCCTCCCTAATGTTAATCATTCAAAATATCTTTACTTGTTAACTGACTACTGTCAATTATCATCTCTAAGATATGCTGAATAGGTAATTTCTTGTATACCGATTCTTGTCAGTATTTTATAAAACAGTCAGCATCTTATTCAGAGAGCTTGAATTTAGAGAGCACAAAAAACCCTGTTGGAACAGATGGTTTCTGTGATTGACGCCCTAATGCACAGTTTCAACTCTGTCTAGTCACTTTAACAGGAAAGTGTTTTAAGGATTCACCAGTTGGCTTGTCAAATTAGCATCAGGGACCAGTTTGGGTGTAAAATCACAAGCGTAAATCATTTGATGACCTGAGGGTGGATGAAGTATTAACTAAAAGGAAACTTTTAACTTGAAGAAAAGCCTTTTCTGTGCGCTGATAACATCAGCAAGCAGAGAGGTTGACCAGTTGGAGCTGACCCTTTTTTTGTGTGGTATGTGTGTCCTTCTACACTGAAGTCATGGAGGTGCCTACTGTTTAACCATGAAATAAAGGCAGGGCTAAGAAAGAGCATGTGAGAGTCCTTAATGCCAGGGTCTGATGCCCTCACGATCCAATTACTGCTGAGATTTTGACTCCAGACCATCCTTAATGGAGGGTGTTCAGCAAAACCATGTTTAACTAAACTGATGTGTAGTGAAACAAAATCATATAATAAAATATTCATAGTTCATTAAGTCTAACAAACATCAGATTCTTTGTGCTGCCTCCATTAACTTTGTTCTCAGGAAATTTGACTACCATCTATATAAATGCTTGGCTTAAATGATGTTTTTAGGTCTTTTTTCTTTTTCGTGTAGAAAGTCTTTGGCAGTGAGGGTGATGTGGCAAACCAACTACTTCAGTTCACTGAAAAAAAATGTATTTAGTTATTTATTCAATACAATTCTGCATTATGAATAGTGCCAGAAGACTTCTCTGAACAGAATAAGACCTGACTCTTAGGGGTTGTGGTTTTCCAATTCCTGCTTAATTTTGCAGAGAATATTTTTATGCCAATAATACATGCCTGACATGGGAAAAAGGGCTGTAGAAGCTGGATGGAAAAATAAAGGCAGGGAAGAAGAATAGGAAGGAAAGAGCAGGGAAAAAGAGAACAGGAAATAGATAACAAGGGAAGGGAAAAAGGGCAAAAAACCCCAAAACTATTTCAAGCGGTTGAAGATAAAAGGATGAGTAGGAGGTGGAAGATTCAAAACAAGTATAAAGTGTGGGGATAAGCTCTGAAACTCCTGCCATGGGATGTGGGGAAAATTTGTACTCTCTCCATTGCTTTTTCACAGTCAATATTACATCCGTATGCTGCACAAGTTTGGCTTAGATGTCTTTAGCAGAGAGGAGAAAATAAAAAGGAATAGCAAAGAGACTTTATATTCAGGTAGAAGCTAGACACATTCATTGAAGAAAAATCCTCTATGGGTAACTTATTACCTGGAAAACATGTCTGGTGGGTGCTGAGCTGGCTGGTGGTGGGATGGGCAGGGCAGGCTTTGGCTTTTGCCTGCTCTTGGAGATGGGACATGAGGTCTGGCACAGCTGCTCTGGCTCTGTGGGACTGCTCCTGTGTCAGAACAGAAAGCAGGCTGGTAGAAAAGCATTATCTGTGCCTGTTGTGGAGGATAGTGTCTAGACCCTAAAAAGAAGGGTACAAACAGAGTGGGAAGATTTTTCCAAGGGTTAATATCCATTTTACCTTTGCTCTGCTCCTGGCATGTGACTTCCCCAGCTTTCAACTCCTTCCCTGCCTCCAGGCAAGGTGGCTTCCGCTTGCCACCTTCTTTATGATATTGCTGAAACCCATCATTTTCCTTAAGTACACTTTTGTCCTTATGGCTCCCTAGGCAGGTATTATCTCTCACCACTCAGTATTTAGACTTAAGCAGTGCTCAAGTATAGTTTGTGTTAATCTCTGTCACGCTGAGGAATTCCTAATATATATCCATAGCATATGCAAGGTTTTCTTTGGGCAGATGGACATGAGGTATGGTGCTCTGAATTACACACATTGCTCAAACGTGTTTTGAACTGCACAATTTAGCTGTGTGAAACAGCCCTTTGAAGCAAGAAGACCTCAGTAGGAACTTGCTTGTGATATCGCTGTTTGCTTGATGCTGAGGTGCCCCTAGGGCTGTGCTGGTGCAGGAGGATGAGTTCTCCTCTCAGCACTTTGGGGAAGGGGTTTATCAGCAGCACCTCAGAACAGGTCCTGTGCTGCTGTTAATGGCATATCCCCAGCGCCATGAGCAGGAAATGGGATCCTCTGTCATTCCCTTACAAATCTTGGTCAGTTGACCCAATACAGAGGTGTGAGGTGATAGGGGAGCACAAATGGTTCAGCCGTGTTTTAGAGTGAAAAGGACCCAATCTATGGTTTGATTTTCTGAGTCGTGACTTTGTTTCTCCCCTGTCAGTGGACCTATTTCCTCTATGTACCCTTTACTAAGGGCAGCATTGTGGTCCAAGTCCTTTTTCATTTTCCTTTGTAGGCTTTCATAGGTGTGCAAGGTGTTGCCTTGCAAGCCATGGGCAAGCTTTCTTTTAACCTCATTAATAATTTTCTTTGAATTATGCAGAATTAACAAGCACATCACACTTAAATTTTTAAAGAACTGTTATGGTGCACAAATGTTTTGCAAAATGTCATCTCTGCTTAGACTGAGAATAATTATTCGGGTTTTACATCTGTGTAAGGAAGACAGTGCTCCAAATACAATGAAATGTACTCCAAAGTCCTGTGTTTAACATGCAATCAAAATGGAGAGATTGCATGTGCCTATAAAACAAATACTTTTCTCCATTCCTCAAAGATAATTATATATAATTTAACATATATAGAATATAATTACAAGCTGGATGTTTAGTTTCGAATCTGAAGGGAGAAAACCCCACACAGTTTTAAAGTGAATAATTTGTGTAAGTTTGCAATCCTTTCTAACCACTTCTTTGAAACACTATTGCATCACAGACAACATTTTATCATCCGTTCCACGAGGGAATTAAATCAGTTTTATTGAAAGTATAGGGGACTGTTTACCTCGGACAAAATTACAAGGTAATAAATTCGAGTAATGTCAAAGTTTAATTACCCAAACCGTTGTTAATTACCCATTTCTAGATGATTATTAAGAGAAAAAAAAAAGAAATTAAAAAAATACTGTTTCCCTGTGTGAAATGCTTATAAGAAACTTCAAGTGAGAATAGTATAAGAGTGCCTCCAAGTGGCACCTATCTAAATTCCACTTCAAAGCAAAAGTTGAAACAAGTTTAAGGAATTAGTTTGCAAAAACAAACTGAACAAATTCTGCCTTTTTTTCCTCTTAGCCTGTTTAATTCCCTACACCATTATAGACACTTATGTGTACTAGTTAATAGGACTCCTTGTGGTTTCTCAATAACACATAGTAATATTTAATCTAGATCAGTGTTCTTAAAGAAATGTCTTCCTACATTTGCAATGGTCATTCTTAGATTAATTTTAATGATTAAATTAAGCTTTTTGACACTGCATGTTACGGCATTAACATTTCCTGGGAACAGTCCATTTGCAGATATTGTATTTTCCTTTGCTCTCATGGCACTTCCCTGCTAAGGGATCCCATTCTCCCAGCTGGCATCTGAGCAAAGGCTAAGTGCCAACCTCTGATCTGCACCATGCATGGCTTCGCACCTCCAGGCTGCACCACTGCCATTGTGCCCCGCAAGGAGCAAGGGTAGGCTGTGCAACAGGAAGGGGTTTTGCCTTATGGCTGAAGGTAGATGAAGTGGAGTGACTGTGAAAGGGAAGATCTGTGGATTTAGTAAACTGTGATGTGGTAGTGCTGAAAACACTGGAAGAGCCTGGGTGCTTGCTAACACAGGATGGCAAATTTCACAGGCAAGGTTGCATAAGGGAAATCCGTGGGAAAAGAGGTCGGTGTGTTGTCCTGTGCTCTCTGAGGTCTGGGGCTTTGGGTAGACCAAAGGAACATTTTAATATCAAAATCCTTCTGAAACTCGTTTGAACTAGTAGAAAATCTGTTTAAAACACACAAGAGAAAAAGTAGGGGGTTTTTTGCACTGTGGAACTGAAGTTCTGGATCTGTTTCAGGAGGCCATAGAGACAGAAAGCATCAGCCCATTTAAAAAAGGATTAGACATATCTGTGGATAACAAGTTCATGGAAATATACCAAGGGAAGGGATCAGGCAGAGATGTCTCCGCTAATATCCCTAATCCAAGAAATGTGGCTGTTGGAGAAGACTGCAGATCATGGCAAGTCATGCAGACTCTCCCAGCTGGACTAGATGGACTGAGGGTCTCACTCAGGAGGGAATTTCTTCTGCCCTTAACCAAGGATTATACTCCACATGTTGATGAGAATTGATTAGAGTGCTTTACATATTTTTTTCTCTCTAGTAGAAAATCTGTAATGATAGTCCTGAAGTTTTAATCACCAAAGATGAAAATCACTCATATAAAGAATACTTTATGTGGAATTTAAGAATGTTGCAAAATTATACATGGGAACAAATCTACAAGTTCCATGAGCTACATGTGCTTTTTCATATAGATACCTGAAGTTATTGTATGTTTTTTTAGAAGGAGACAACTTGATATCTGGGAGAAAATCACTAAGAAACCTACTAATTTAAATAATCTTCCATGACTGACAGGTTATAACACCCACAACTAATATGTAGCTACTTGATGGCAGACTTCACAGTTTACAGATAGAACCAGTTTCCCGATTGTTTTTAATCTTCGGAGTGAAATAGTAGAACATGTATTCAGCCTTACTTTGAATAAGCAATCTGTTTAAGAGAGAAAATCAGCTGATATACATTAGAAGAAAACCAGAAAAATATAAATAAATGTTGCACTTATATTGGTTCGTGCTTTTGTAGAGGTCTTTTTATAAAGAGTAACGTTTAACAATATCTATTTTTATAAGTCTGTCTGCACATCAAAGAGCTGGGACTTAAGTTGAGACATGAAATGAGTAGCACCAACAATAGAGCCTGGGAAAACAAGTGCAAATATCCGATGTTTGGAATCTGCATCGTGATTCACCTTTGCTCTAAATGAATGATTGCACTTTTTGGTGAATGTTTTCTGTGTCTATCTTAAGACTGTTGTTTTGTAGCTTTTTAAAAGATAAATCACGTTTGGCTCACTTTGAGTTTTATGTGTGAAATACTGTAGTTTCCCTTCAATAGTGATTTGCAGTTTAGTAATGCTTGGAATGGCTTTGTCGCAGGAAAGAGCTTTGTCAGAGATCAGTCTTCAGGAAAAAGAAGATTTAAGAGACTAGCAAAAATAGTGGGGAAATTTGGGAAAACATATCTGAGCATCTTATCTGACAAGAAAAGAAAATAGTAAATGAGAAGAAGTACTGACAGAATTTTCTCAGATTATAATATGTAGCTTATGCAGCTGACACATAATACTCCAGACTTTGATCCATAGGAAATTCAAAGCAAGTTGAAGATGGGTAGGCAGAACTGAGCTGGCAGGAGCTGAAGGTCATTGGAAAGAATGTCTTGTTTACCACTGGTATGACAAGTATTGACCGAAATGGCAAACATTTTAAAAATTATTTTCAGAGAAAAGTGTTGGTAGACTCCCATTTTTGCTCATTGACTCTCCCAGTTCTTTTAAACATTCCTCAAAAGTTTTTTTCGGGTTCTTTAAACTTTATTTTTTATTTTTTTTTTCTAATGTGGAGCTTTCTCTAGGACCACTAGGGATGTGTCAACAAACACTAACTTCTTTATTGTATTAACAACATGTACTGTATTTTTCAGGAAGATGTAAGTCTAAGTTGTGTAGTAACAGCGTTCTTCATAAGGCGTGCTTAACAAAACAGGGAAAGATTGAGTTTCATAGCTCGTGAGCTAAACCACCTTCTCAGATCTCATTTACAGTCACGTATTCAGCAGTTGAGTGTATAGAGAGCTCAAATTATGCATAGGCATAAGCAAACATTTAGTGAAGTAGGGATGAAATAGCTGCATCTCAGGTTTGATGCAGCAGGTATTTTTCAAGGACAACACCATTCCACTTGCTAAATGTGAAATAATTTTTTACTTTGTTCTTATTCCTCTCAAATCCTCTTCACAAAGTGTCTGCTGGTATCATCCTGTGCTCACAACAGTGACTACACAGGGAATACACCTCAGCCAGAACAGTGACATAGCTGATGGCAGTGGCCATGGCAATGGTTTGACATTATAGTAAAAACCTTTAAGCACCATGAATCATAAGAGCTTTGGGCCAGATTCAGCATGGCTGATTTAGGGTGGGATGATTTATGCCCCCATCAGCTCTTGTCTCAGTATGTCTTGGAGGACACAAGTCTTCTGGAGTATTGTCTAATTAATATTACTGCAGAAAGAGAGAGAATCTGTTGCCTAGTGGTTAGAAAACAGAGGGAATATAGGCCACCCATGTTCAAGCATCTGGTTTGAAGCAATCAAATGTTTGCCCTCCATCCAGCTATTGTGGAAGACGGAAGCTCCTACTGCTGTGCTGCCCACCACTGCTGGACCTGTGAAGCAGCCACAGCCTCCTTATTGTGCTTTCTGCCAGCATCTCCACATTGCATTAATTTGATCCTCAATTCTGTTCTTTTTATCATCTTTCAAAGAACAAAAAGAGAAGAGATTTTTGTGGTGGTTACACCCCATCTCCAGGTACTGAGAAGATTACTCCTCTGGCTTTTAAATCTCTCTATTTCAAAAGATTATCTGCTAACTACCTAGATCTCTCTAATCTTACCAAAAAGCAATTGTTCAGAAATGCTTTAGAAGGCATTAATGCAGAATTAGGTAACTCTTTGGAGAACATCTCAAACTCACAAGTATATAATGAGTTTAATTTTTTTATAGAAAATTAATCTTAGTTCATAGATTTGTGAAAGTACTGCTTATAGTGCTTCTAGAAAATTATTAAATAGCATTGCCAGCATGATACAGCTTTAGTTAGGAGTGTCACCATTGCCTAAAAAAGAGACTCGGGCTCTCATTGTAGTTACAAAGGAGATGGGCCCAAATGCTAATTCTGAAATACCATTTAAAAATACAACAACCTGACATGTCGTTGGAGTCAGAGCTACATTTTGTTCACCAGGCAAACAGAAATGTAAATGTTTAGGTAAAAGTATCCTTAATAAACAGATAGTGGTCCTTTAACGTATCACATTTTAAGAAGCTGGATTCACAGCCAGGATAAAGGCTGACCTCAAAGAGTAGGAAATAGGTATAGGAGATTGCCTTTCCTCCTTATTTTCTTTGGTTAGCTGCTCTCTCGGATGAAGATTGCTCTTCCTAGAGAAATCGGTCCGGTGACTTGGTTCCATCTCTACATGGATTATCCCCCTTCTTCCACGCAGGTGAGTAGGGGTTTCAGGCACAAGGTAGGATTCTCTCCAGCAGAATCTTCAGTGAAGCTTGACTTGTTCCCTTGTCTGTTCAGCCCTTCTCTATGTTGCGTGCAATGGTCAGTGACTTGGAAGGTGCCCAGAAACCTGATGATTCCACTTATTTTACCCTTGGGGAACCTCACAGGGACAAAGCCTGTGGATGTTTTCCCTGCAATGGCAGAAAGGGTAGCTCTGGCAGGGTCAACTGTAGTTTGTGCAGAGAGATTTGGAGACAGCACTGGGAGTGAGGCTGGTCAGTCACTTTCCCTCCTTTTCTAGGAATTGTTGATATTTTAAGAAATGCTCAAACAGTCTTTTCAGTTTTTGTCCCAGATCTATAGAAAATTAAAGGATACAGAAGGCATCTTTTCAAAGAGTGGAACTCCACTGCAGCAATTCCATTAGAAGTCAGATAGTCCCACGTGTGCCATGACTTCCCATATCATCTCTGGTGTACCCTGGAGTCTGTAACCATCTGCTTGTACTATTTGCATCTATATTTATTTGTATGTATATATTGGTGAATATATCTCCCACAGCCACCTTTTCCTTAAGAGACACCCCCAAAATGTGGCAGCTGAAGCTTCATTTGTTGAGGTGGTCCTCACTCACCAGTGTGGAGGAAGAACTGGTCCTAGTCTGTTGCTATAGCAATTTTCAGAGGTGTGAATGTGGCTTAATGGTGTCATCTCGGAGCACTATAAATCTAAAGTAATGCCTGCCAAACTATTACATTCTGAAAATTCCATACTAAGGGAGTTAATAAAATTGATATGTGTGCAAATGGCATTTATAAGTTGCACATTACCAATAGAGTGCTCAGCCCCGTTCCAATAAAAAATCAGTTGCAAAACTCTCGTTGACTTTATGGCGTTTGAGATGAGGCCCAACATCTAGGTGTGATTAAGTATGCAGTCTTGAAATTTCGATGAAGAAAAGATAAAAAGCAATGATCCTATGGAGAACAAAGCTGCTTGTCTATTTATCAACAAACACATTCAAAATCTTCCGTCATTAAATTATACATCAATAATATTATAAAATGGAAAGGAAAAATAAGCAAGTGTCAAACCAAAATCTTTGATGTAAAAACTTGTGTAAGATGATGAAAAGCAAAGCCCATTAGAGCTGTCTAATAAAATCTGCTAGGTGTATAAAATATATGTACCTTTTCTCTACTGTATGACTTTCTAATTAATGCTAAATCATTTCTAGTTATAATTAGCAATGTTTAAATAATGGTCTTTAGCTAAGTATACACTTACAACACTGCTGCAGTTTTTATATATTAGTGTTATGAGACCAAAGGGTCAGTAAGGGTTTTAAAAACATGTTCAGTCCATGTCTGTTGTAAGATGAATGCAAATTATTTAGCTGTTTATAAGTCAATAATATCATGAGCTATTGTTGTGGAAGAGGGACAATATTAAGGGCACGATGCATTAGACTGCCATGTCTCTGGGGTCTATTTATAAACAGAGCCCAACCAAGCAGAAAATATGGGAATGACTTGGTTTTTCTTTTTTCTTATTTTTTTTTAATAGGATATGCTATGTTATTTATTCTCTTCACCTGATATCACTGTAATTCTATAGACTTTGGTGGAATTGCTTGTGCATAACTTTTGAGTAGGAGAGAATCCTGTTGGATATTTTTTTTTTCTAGAAAATGTCTGTTACTCCTTGTTAGTCTGTGGAGTCACATGTTTATCTGTATGGGGCAGGATTTCTGAGGTTGATACCCTGTAACCAAGATGCTCCAATGTTTTCCTTCTTTAGGAAGTTGCTGATACTCTCCAGTCTGCTCCCCAGTGCCATGCAATCAAGGCATACCAGGATTTGCTAAGGTACTGTGGGTAGATGGGGAACAGCTGGAATTTGTTACTACTTTCTAAACTGTAGCTTTATGGGTAGAAAAAAGTTATTTGTGTTACTTCACAACATGCTCAGTCCTATGTTGCCACACAGTAGATATTGGTATGTCACCAACCAAATTTTGCAGATGCATGGCTATCTATTTTGTTTCAAGAATCCAAGTAAATATAATTTTATCTCTTTCTGTAAAGCAGTCTTCCCTGTATTGCAATTTATCTGTTAAACTACTAGACAACCAACACATTTATTATGTATCAAGGTCATTCTTTATTGCAGCAATCAAAGATTTTAAATAAAAATAAATTGTAAGACTGTGAAATATTCTGAAAAGATACTTTTTAATTATATGAACCTGACCCTGTCTATTAAAATTGTATATCAATGTGTCATGGTTACTTTGCAGTGTTTGCTTTTCAGGGGATGGAGATTGAGGACATGATTCTTCTTGCAGTGGAAAATGAATCCAGAAAAGAACAGTGCAAAGAAAGGGACAGAAATACTGCATCCACTAGTCCTTTACCAGGGAGGTCCAGGGTCACCAGAGCGATGGCGTCTGTGGCAGTGTGTGACTGACTTCAGCTCAGAAAACCTTGAAAGACTTTGCAGCAATTTCAGGAGGAATTATCTGCCAGGTTGTATGGTTTGGTTTATGCTATGAAGTTCGTATAAATAACACAGATTTGCTTTCACTTTGTTTTCCCTTCTCATCCTCTTTCTTCTCAGCTAAACACGAAACTCAGCCTGCTTTTGTTTCTCAAGAGAAAGGGTTGGAGCTGGTCTCCAGCAATTATTCAAAAGTAAAACAGATCAGCATAGCAAAGTTAAAGTAATAAAAATAACAGTAGAGACAGGAAAAATATTGCATGATGGATTTTGATCTCCTGTGTTTCAGCATTAATCACAGTATTGATTTTTAACAGGGATGACTTCTCAGCATAGTGACTGTGGTTGCTTTTTGTCCTCTTTATTTTACTGCGGCTGATTAGTATCTGTCCTTCTATGCCCAGTGCACAACCATTCTCTGGAGAGAATGCTTTCAGAAATATTTTTTTTTCTTAGTAAGATAATTACTTGGAGAGATTAGACCTAATAATTGCAGTTGAGTCATCTTGTGCCCTTATTAGATTATTATGGAAAATTAAGATATGTACATATATACTGATTTTGTTAAGATGCCTGTTGCACTCCATGCCCATAAACTGTAGAGAAATTCAGTACAAACCATTTTGAAAAAAACTCTTGCAGGAAAATATGGGATTGTGACATAGGCACTCCAGAAAAGTGAGAAAGCTGCATGAGAAAAGAAATGTCCCAACTGGTCTGAAGGTGGAACTAATACCTGGAGTAAACTGAATAAACAATTTTTTGCGATTAGCATGTTCTGCAGTAAAAATATTTGAATTATTTTATTGCATTGGACATCTAACTTTTACTAGTGTGCAGTGAACTAAATCCTGTATTAACAACACTATCATCCTTATCTTCCTGGCACATGTAAACGTGCAAATGTACATGTACAGCATGGACACACCTCTCTCCTAGCATATCACACCAGTTCTTCCCTTTCGTGTTCTGCTAATCTGCTCCTCTACAGCTACATCTTTGCACAGGCTATTTCCCATGAAAGGAATATTTTTCTGCATCTCAACAGTGAAGTCACTTTTCGGTTCATTCATGATCCTTGTTAAGACTTTTTTTTTTTTAAAAAAAAGCTCTTTCTAGGAAATATCACAGTCCCTTATATCTGACTTCAGTGGTGCTGCCCAGAGATTAGGTTGCTCAAAAACTTTATACTTGAGCTGTAGTTGAATAACTAGATACTACTACCCAAAGGTTTAGTTGCACCTTTGCCCCTGATATTTCTCCATTCCCCGCACCATCTTGCTTGGCAACAATACAGGTATTTGTCAGTCCAGGTCAGCAGACCCCTTGGGTGTCACAAATCGGGTGCAAAGGCTGGAGGATGCAGGACAGTCTTTCAATGGCAACACCAGCTTAAAGTGCAGAGCTGTGGTGTTGCAGGCATGAGAGGGGTTTCTGTGAGAGCATGACTTACCCAAAAAAGAAGTGGGAGCAGTCTGCTGCTTTCCTACAGAGACTGAGTATGGGTGCAGCTTCTTCATCTCTTAATGTTTATGCCTCTATATTTGGCATAGAGATGACTACGGAAGTGATAGTGCTTCATACATAAACTACTAAAATCTCACGTCCTTTACAGTAAGAACAACTGCAGCTGACTTCAGTATTTTATCAGGATTAAGGCTGCCCATCTTAGTTCTTCCAGGGCCTAATCGCCATTCTGAATTCCTGCAAACGTGTCTTGGCTTCCCTGGACTGGTACTTTAACCCCTGGAAAACTATTTTTCTTGAACTAATGTGCAATTCCCATTCAATCAGGGGTGGCTGGACTTGACTTTGTAACCTCTTGAATGTAGTAAAATAGCTAGAGTAGTGCTTAATGACACACAGAGCTGAAAATATATCTTAAGATTTGCAGGGCTGTTACTTTCTCAATTTCAGATTTATCAGACAATTAAAATAATTAAATATTCAGTCTCCATTTAACTTAACAGAGATGTTTGGCCTACTTAACAGAATTTATTAAGCTCGTGGGTCAAAATTAATTTGTTAAAACTACTTAATGCATGGGATATTGTCCTGTATTACATCTATTTAATGCTGGTCTACAAAGAAGCCACATACCAGATTTCTAATTCAATGCTTACCAGTCTTTAGGACATTGTTTCAATCCATTTTACTGAGTAAATTTGACTGTGGCAAAATCAAATAACAAAGACAAATTAGTTGCATCTTCTGTTAATCATTGATTATAAATTAGACATGCTAGCTCAACTGAAATGTCTCTGAGGACGTGAATATAAGAGTTAATTGTTTAATTTAGAAAAGAGCTAGAAAGTTTGTTTCCCTTTGTACTGGTTGTAATCCTTCGAGATTACTGTATTTAGCCTGTCTCTTTACTTAGTAAGTGACACTGTCTTTCAAACACTGACTCCTTTAGATAGACCAGTGTTTGGAGAGCAGCTGATACCTGGACAGCTGATGTATTTGTTTCACTGTAATGTTGACTCTCATTTGTTGGTGTGTTTTCCATGATCACTTTTCTTGCATAGAAAGATTACACAGTTTATCAATATTTGTAGAGCTATTTAATAGGACCTGATTCAAGTAATTAAGTACAAGCTTAAGTCCAATCAATTCAAATATATTAAAATTAAGCTTTTTTCTTTAGAAGTTTCCAAGGAAAGCAGAATGGTTAACAAACCATCAGCAGACAGAAAAATGCTGAAGCTTAAATACTATTTAAAGACACATCAATCATTTGTTTCAACCACCTTAAAAGTTCCGTATAGAAAAATAATCTTTTAATTTTGTGCCAGTATAATGACTAACACAATGGAAATCAAGTTTTTGCCTGATGGTCCTGGGTGCTGTTGTGTTATAATCAATTTTAAATGATTCTATGACGTGGATTCCTATAATTTCTTCTTCAAAGGCTTAGAGTCAAATTTGCTTCAATCTGCTCACTACTAACAGAAGGCAATAGGGCTCTTGGAAACACTGTCGGATGCGTGCTGAGCATTCATCCTTAATATTTTAATGACGAGTGCTAGTCAACTATGGAAAAAAACCTTCAAAGAGACTTTAATGTAAAGATATGGCGATGACTGTTGACTCAAGAGCTCAGTCAAGTAAAGCAGAGAGATGTGTGTCGAAATGAGGACAATCAACAATTCAGTGGCAAACTCCTGGAGCAGTCCTTAGTACTTTATATGAGAAAATTCTCTGAGGAGTTTTATTAAGAGCAGCTAGCTCTGTGAATCCCTGAGGAACAATGTAAGGAAAAAAATAAAAGGTTGTATAGCTTGGAAAGTAGAACAAGCAATAGCAGGAATCAAGAATATTTTTTAAAATGAACTTTACCCCTTGGTAAACAGCAACATTTTCCCTTTTCCCTCCACTATTTATGGCAATGTTGAGACTGGTGTATGCTGCAGGTTGACATGTCATCTGGGTGTGCCAGCCTGCCAAGAGGCATCGCTTCTAACTTTTGAAAAGTTGCATGTCTACAAATGCCATATATTCTTTAAACACTTGTATAATTAGAACAAAGAACATTTGGAGCATCATTTATTCTAATGTATAGCTTGAGGCTTCTAATATATGTGCCATCCATTAAATCTGGGGGAAAAGCTTTGGTGTTTTTGTGAAATGCAACAAACCTGTGGATTGCACAAAAGTGACCAATTCTGTTCATTTAATTGACACAATGTTTAGGATTTCTCCAATTATATTTTCTATTTTGCAAAAATACGACTTTGGTCTAAGATGCACCTCTAAAACCAAGCCTGTAAATAAAGAAAGATGACTCTGCTTGGGCAGGGAGGTTGGACCAGATGACCCTCTGTGGTCCCTTCCAACATGACCAATTCTGTGGTTCTATGTTGAAGCTTATGAAATACATTTTTGTTAAGTTATGCATGTTTTCACACGGCAAGGAGGAACACGATCCCAGTGAGGATGGACTGGGAGCAGGGAGCTCTGTCAGCTCTGGGCAACCAGGAGCTGCAGGTGTCAGCCAGGCCAGCTGCAATCAATAGCTTTCTACAAAAAATGCTGATATTGAGGTTTCTATGCAGAAGGCATTTAAGAGCATTATTTAAACGCTTTCAGTAGATGATTAAACACAGAGTAAAACAAGTACATGTTTAACTCTGCACAGATGCTTTCCTGAGCTGGTGCCTAAACCTGAATAGGAAAAAAAATGAAATGGTGCTTCTACTCATGAAAAATACTGTCTTAATGAAATCAGTATAAGCATTTATCTTGCCATTTCAAATTAGTATTATGATCAGAATGAACAAGCAAGTTTAGAAAGTGTAACATATCAGTTCAATGATAAATTGGATGGGCTTCAGAATATCTGGTCAGACTTCCTGGTGATTTATGGATGTCAGAGGCTTAATAACTGAAAAAAATTGGTTGAGTCTTTCTGCCTTGCTGTTTGTGTTTGTTGTGCATTGTGTTTTAAAATAACCTGTGCGAGTATTTGTATCAGTAGTATAAAACATTGAGTTAAATACAGAGATAAATCTACGTTGATGTAATTTACCTCTGTTTCTGGCTACTTTCCATATAAGTTTCTCTAAATCAAAAACATTATAAAGCCTTTCTACTGGAATACATATATATCTTCTATGTATCATATTCATTTTTTTCATTCACTTATGCTTCTTGAAATGTACATTCTACTGTGATATTCTAAGTACCTCTAACAATAATAGAAGTGTGTTTACCAAAACAAGCATAGGTGGTATATATAAAAAGATAACGTAAAAGAGAAAAGACACTGAAGTTAGAATTTATACTGGAGGAGAAGCAGCTAACAACTTCAAACACAAAATTGGATAAGGTGGATTTTACCCGGGTGGTGAACGATACAAAAATACAATGAGTGGAATATATCTCTGAGTTTCTGTTAGTGAATATCCTCATTCCTGAACATTAGTCAAGATTTAGTCAAAGAAACCAAAGGTTTGATACTGCTGCTTTCTTGCATACAGCCTTTCTCTTCTGGGGGAATCTTTCAATGCCAGTTATGCATTCCATCCTAATATTTTTTGCATCTAAATTTTAACATGATACTAAACAACATGTAAATGATATTCAACCTACCATGGTGTACATTGCAAAAGAGTGCAAAATATTAGGCACAGAAATTAAACTAGATTATCCCTTTATAAACCTTGAGAAGGTGAGAAAATTTCTTTTTAATAAAATATACATAAAAAACAAAACAACTTAGATTCAGAGAGGGATTAGTTGGGGTCATTTTCACCTGTTGTAAAATTAGGCTAGTTAATAGTCGTCTGTCTAGATGGGAAAATGCCAGTTAGATAGTATTGAACTCTGGAATAAAAATTACATAATCACAGCTGTAAGACAGTTTAGCTTGTTGCAAAATCAACACAAAAAAGAGAAATAAATCTGTTGGGAATATATCTTCTACTTCTTAAATTTTGAAAGTTTATATTCCTTTTTAAATATTCCTAGTAACCTGATGTGCTCTGACACACTGGTGTTTATCATAAAGGAGATAATTTCTATAGCTTCCTGAAGATTTGCCTCATATAATCATGCCACACCTTAGCAGGTCTGCATAAAATGTGTCATTCTCATTTTCTGCACAAAGTTTAAACTGATCGCCTCCCTCCTTGGTAAATTAGACACTAAAGCCTTCAGGAAATCAAACTGAATAATCAAACACTTAATAAAAAATGAATCATAGTACATCAGCCTATGATATCAACTTGGAAAAATAGCGGTATAAAAATGCTCAGATAATAATGGTTCTCATGAATATAAACATTAATGCTAACTCCAACCTCATTGTACTTTTTCTGAGGTGTTTAAACCCTTTCACCATATCAGGTTTTCTTCAAACCTCTTTGACAAACAGTACTTCATAAAAAAACCCCACAAGTTGATAAATGATTATGAATGAACAGATTATGAATATGGAGTGAAATTAGGTCATGTCAAAGATAGGTGTACCATGCACATTTGTAAATATTTATCACAATCCCATCACTGTCACTGATGGGTCCCACTGAACAAGGTGACTCCAAATCTTCCTGCCTGCACTTGCAATTCTATGTTTTATACCAGGTAAAGGGCAAGGCATAATCTAGCAAGAGGCTTTTTGTCTTATTTTTCAGTAGAAGAGTCTTTCTCTGTTTCTTCTAGAAATGAACAGGAGGATGAAGTATTTAGAGATTTAGATGGTGATTTATGGAAAAACCCGCAAATATTCAGCTTACTTTGACAATGAAAAATGTAACTTAAGTAATTGAAAAGTATTACTCTGCCAGTCAATGATAGAAATTTCATATATGTGAATAATACATGTTATGTGTATATATATAAATCTGCTTTAACTACCCCTCTTCAGTATAAGTTTCTATTAACTTCTTATTAACAGTTTTAACTTCAGTTCCCGTTATTTTGAACTGCTTATGAAAGGACTGTAACATTATCCAATATGTATCATATATTTATTTGTATAATTTAGATTAAAATGGCATTTATATAATTGAAATATACATAAGTTGTGTGAGCAACAACAAATTTGTATTTACAAAGTAAGCATTGTGTTTTTATAATATTTGCCTTCTGTGTGATACTTTATTGAAACACAGTTTACTGTCCCTAAAGGAAATGGCTAAAAATATTTATAACAAACTGATGGTGATGCTTTGGGACAGTGTGAGAAATTGCTGTGGAATTAACAGGTTATATCCTGTATATGAGATTTAAATCCAGCCCATCCCATGGTGGCCCATAGCCTTTGCTGGTCTGTGGATAAAGGTAACAAGGGATTTTAATTTGCCTTTACACTTCCAATATTCAATGGTGATGGGTAGCCTTAAAAAAAAAAATGAAAAAAATCTTATGTATCACCCATGTTCTGGAAGGTAATTTTCCTCCTTTGTGTAAGCTTTAATTTCTCCATGTTTATTCAAGCAAAGTTCTCAAATGTGTCCATGGAAGCTTACTCCTAGTGAGGATTTAAGTTCCAGTGAATATGCCCAAATATAAAATTCAATCTTTCATTAACTTTTATGCAGTATTTTATAGGAAAGGGTTTTTTTACAGGACATTGCTTAGTTGATGTGATAAAACATTAAGTTAATACTCTGCTCTTCAAAATTTATTTTACAACTGTTTTTTAAAAAACAAAAGTCACTTTGCAGGGACAAAGTCACACAGAGCTTGAAGTGCTTTTGAGATGTCCAAATACCAGTTGCCATTAAATGATGGGTGGTAAATATTGCTCGGAAAACACTTATTTTATGAGGAAAAAGAATACTACAAGTGTAAAAGTTGTTGTTTAATACTATGTTTGCTGTACTTAGCAGCACTTTAAGATGTCTGTGCAGCAACCCGTTATAACAATAACAGCAATGACAGTCTGAAGTGAACGGGTACACTGTAAAAGTGCTAATAAAGTTCCTCTATATTCATTAATGTACCTTGTAATAGACCAGTTAGAAGACAATTTGTTCTTTCTTTCATGCAAGTAGTTCTATTAATGGAGCAAAGAGAATGATGAAAATTTAAAAGGTACACTGAGCCACTCTGATGAATATATGGGCTGAGTGGTGTTTCTGTGTCTGGGATATTGAGGGAAAATAGAACTCTAATGTTATTACTGTTGCTATGAGTCAGTTCACCTCTTGGTCTGGATCTGTTTAGGTATTTAGCAAAAAGAAGGTTACATTGCCAAAAAAATTGTTTCCACTGTTACTACATAGCTACACAAATGATTTGAGGATTAATAGAGAAATAAATACATGTGTAGTGTAAATGGGTCTTAACTCTGTTAAGTTCAATGAATTTGTACCAACGTGGAAGAGCACAGGGTTTGACATGATCTTTTGTTGTTGACTGAGGGTGAGTTCACCACATAGAACAGATTCTCTAGCCATTAACTTAGATATTTCAGCTATCCAAAGCCAGGAGCCTGAGTAGACTCTACAGGAAAGACAGGTACCTGCAGATAGTGATTGAGAATACCTCCATGAGATACCAGAAGTTAAACCATATGAAGAACCTATGGTTACAGGTTTCAGAAGTGTGACAGTTGGCAGGGAATAGTCTAGTTTCTAACCCAGAAGATTATTGAAGCCTTTACTTATCTTTGAACACAATTTTGAAGTACTCATTGTGAGTCTTCCCATTGTGAATCTATTAGTTGTGAAAAGGAAGCTTATTGGAGAAGTTATATCCATGTTTTATATATTAACATATACCTCAATCTGGAAATGAACTTGTATACATAATTTTAAGCTCGTCAGATTTAATAAAACTATTTGCATACTCAAAATTCAGCACTGGCTTTACTATCTAGTTAAATCAGGATTAAAAAAATCAAAGCTGAGGTTCTTACTGACTGTAGGTAAGTTTGGATCAGGGCCTATACTGCTGTCATCACTCAAACTTCTTGAAAGGATTTGAGAGTATCACCAAACATAGAAATTAAGTAAGAATACCTTTGTGGTGCTCTTAGTGTTGTTAGATATAATATATTTTGTGAGTCATCAGCTCATCAGGAGGTACCACTATGGGAAGGAACCTCTTACAGCTAAAGCTCTTGAACTGTTGTAGAATTGGGCAATCTGATATTGAAAGCCCACAGAAAAAATTGTGCAGATAACTAAACTGTTTTGCTTTGGGATTTCCTTCCAAGGGATAAACAGAGAAGCTCTGGTGGCTCTATGAAGGAGCCATATCATTTGCTTACTCTCTAAAAGCCTTGATGCAGCCTAGCATCTCAGAAATTGTTTTGGAAGTTTAGCACTCGGTGATCTCAAAACTACCTGGAGAAATAAACCCCCTGGTGTTCCAGGCTTTCCCATCTCTTGTATCATTTACCCTTTTGAAGCTTGATGGCTGCTCTGGGAAAGCAGTCTTCTGTAAGACCTTCAGGAAGGAGCTCCTGCTCTGAGGCTTGAGTTTTTCCTCTGCATTTACACTTGAAGGATATGTTCAGAGCTACAGTAACACCTTTTCTTCCTCAGCCCTTGTAGCATATAAGACAATCTACTGGGAAAAAGCAAACAAGTTTTTTACCTTTTTTATAATTATTAGATTCTTAGCCCTGGAAAGAAAAGCCCTGTGGAGATATTATCACTTTCTATTATACCTGATGGTTCTTAGACTGATTTCTGTAGACTCCTATTACAGTTTCATAGTATCCTATTGATTTTGTTTTTCTTAAGGGCTTTCACACCAAAAGATTGTATATAGTATAAAGGACAATAAAAGAAATTGCAAAGCACTAAGGATTATTATTCTCTGTGTTTACTCTTGTACCAACTATATGAAAAAAAAAAAGCAAGCTGAGACACTGTACTTATGACTACTGGGATTTGTAGTTTGTCCTGCATAAATGTATGCTGACCTCCAGCTGTCTGAGATGGTAAAATCAATAATAAGAAATCCACCCACTGTTTATTATATTGAAATTGTTATGCAGGATATACATTAAGAGAGAACATTTAATCTACAGAGTGTTACATATCTGTACTTTTTTGAAAGCACCTATCATATCCTTGTGAATATTATATTACTCTGGCATAATAGCATTGCACTGGCAATCCAAATTCAGTGTTATTTTTCTTACAGTCTGTATTTATGGCAAAAACAGCCACAATTTTCTTCACATAAAATATTAAGTGTCACCTAATCTTTCTTTTCCTGACAGAGAATATTGTAATTCTATTGTCTTCAGCCATTCGTTAAAAAGACTAATGATAGAATATTGGGAAAATATAATAATTCTTTTAAAAAGAAAACTGAACAATGATTTCTCAGTTATGAAATTAATTGTATGATTGTAACATATACTACTTTCACTCCTTCAAACTTTTTTTGGTGACATGAGTAATTCTTACTCAAGCAAGAATGTGGATTATCATCATGCTTGGATGCAATGGAGATTATATTGTGTTTCTTTTGCAACAAAATCTTGTTGGATAAGAATGCCTTGAAAACTTTAACTATATAGTATTGGTTATTGATGAAACTTAAACTTCCCAGTGTCACATGAGTTTACAGATTTGAACATGGTACCATCAACTCATCAATAGAACTCAAGTTGACATTAGCAACACTAAGAAAAAAGTGTGTTATAGGAGTTTGTATTCTGAAAATGGATGAACATCTACAATTTTAAATAAGATCAGTGGATGTCACAGATCCAGCATCTATAATAATCATACAACGACCAAACAAACAAAAAGTAGTAGATATTTTTGAAAAGATGGGGTGTTTCAAAAAGAGGGACCCAATTCCAATTGAAGATCCATTTCAAATGAGTCCATCTTTTTGAAACACCCCATATTGTTCTTAGTATGTAGCCAAAGTTTATGACAATATTCCCTTGACTATCATATGAAAAACTCATTAAATTTTATTATGATTCATGTGGCTTTGCAACTTTCACACAGCTAAGAATTGGAAAACACAATGCAATTAAATAACACACTGAAACACAAGAAAAAGAACAGTATAATCTTTTAACTGAAAGTGCTACATTTATCTGCAAACTACAAAATTTAAACCCTTGTGGATATTAAAAACATTGATGTACACAAAAGTTGCCTTTTGAGTTCTTTGGAAAAGGGAGTGCAGATAATTTAGTTTTAGACTTTGGTATCCAGGGAAAGAAAAAAAAAAACCAGTAGAGTGGAGTAACAACAAAATGACCTCGTTTGCAGAGACAGAAATACACTGTTTACCCTTTGATGTAAAGAATCTCCTCCTCCTTTCAAATGAGGACATAATTTTTTTATTTCCAGGTTTCTGAAGGCAGGAAAGCAAGAAGTGGACAGAAAATTCAGATATTACATAAGAGAAAAAAAATGACAGTTTCATAAAAAGAGCTCCTTATAAAAAAATGTTTAATTTAGCTTAGAATATTTCCTAAAAAAAATATTTTTATTGCCCTTGGATTATTAGTTTTTGAGCACCTCATTGTGGCTTGTAAGTAAAGCATAACTCAGTCCAAGAATCAGAGGCATCAAGATGATATTGTTATGGATTATACTTTTCCTCTTCATCTCTCTCCTTTTTTTTTTAATTGGGTAATTGAATACATGGTATAACCAAACTGGTATAAAAGGTGAATTATTCTTCTCTTGGGACACTTTACTATGTGTCCTTGCAGCTTTTAAGGACATTTCCACTATATTTAAAGAAATAGAGTGCAAGCTTGAGCACCAACCATTTATTTTTGGTGGGATCTGCCTCCTTGGTTTGTCCTCCGCCACACAACAGGAAACTCTGGCACCCATTAGCCTAAAAAGGAACTCTGATAAATAATGTTGGAAATCTGTGATGAATAAACTATACAGACATGGAAATCTTTAGAAATGAAGAATAAAATATGGCCTAAGGTTAATGATATATTATCCAAATTTTTCTTTTCTTCCACTAAGGCATATGTTGGCTTACATACATTGCAGTTATTGAAATTATAATAGAAGAAAATATTTTGGTGGAAGAATTATTGCCAATATTTAAATTTAGAGAGAAAGTAAAGTATAACATGCAATTTAAAACTCATTAAAATTATCTTACTAGTAATTTCTTTTACAAAAGGATTTGGACTGGATTAATTATTTCATGACCTGATGCAGAGAGGTCAATGCAATGTTTTGCTGATATTGCTCTTTACAGTTATATTGTAACTCTTGAGTTCTGCTGCTCTATATTCACCCTCTCTTCAAGTTTTTACTTTGAATGGTTGTCTTTGTTTGTGTATGTGAAAATGTCTAAGTAAAAACAGACTCATGATTACTACTCTCCTTTGTAGGCAAGAGATCTGAGAAAGGCAATTCATTTTTATTTATTGGTGTATTATTCAATTACAAGAGTGCTTCATCGCATATAAAGACCCACATGACCTGATGAACTTTAGTCCATGACTTGCCTTCGAGCCTGTTCTTGTGGATTGGGATAATGTGGAGAATTCTGTGAGTATCAGAAGGACTTTGCATCCTAATTAACGGGTCTTACTGTATCATCTTAGTTTAAAAAGAACAATGAAAGAGAAGGAAAAACACACAGTGTTGTGTTGTTGTTGTAAATACTGGTTCTTTGGTGTAAGGAATAAAAATATGGCTTAACCTTGGTGGCCAGCATGAGTTTCTGGAGAAGCTGGAGTCAAGGGTGAAGCCAGGGAGTCAGCCTGGTTTGTCTGTCTGGTCCTGCTGTAGCAACTTAGTGCTGAAGAGCTTAAAAATATTAAGGTGTCAAAATCTTTTCCTTTTGTTACCCATCTTGTTTTTCCAAAAGTATCCAAATCATAAACCTAAGAATAAAACAGATTAAAAAGAGTGGGGAAAAAGGTGAACTATGCTTTCACATACAACACAGCCAACATAGATGAGTCACTGCGGAAGTCTGGTAATTTTCTGCTAAGCAATAAATTATTACCTTAGTCTGGAAACAAGGAAAAAGTTAACTAAAAGTTTTTGAGGAAAATAATACCTCCTACCTTTTTGCTGAATAATAATAGACATAGCTATCTTAGATGAGTCATGTTGTGGTTGGTCATTGTGGGAACAGAAGCAGCATCATCAATGCAGTATAGAATTTAAAATAAAACAACTCCAATCATTTTAAATAAATATGTTCTTTTCCCCATTTGGGAATCTTTTCAGATATTCTCTTAAAAGTAAGTATTTTACAAGAGATTCAAACTGCATGAATAAGTAATATGTCATAATAAAATGTCATTAATTTTATATTTGAAATCTGAATGGAAAAGAGAAAATAATGTTGTTATTATTCAAACTGAAGTCTAGAAAAATAGAATTTAGGATAGTGAAATAATCTCCTGCTAGAATTGGTAATATATGGTTGGTTCAGAAGCCCATGAAAGATTTCTGTAGTAACTGTAAATACTAAAGAATTACTTATTTGTTATAAAGCTAAGTATTGTTATATAATTACATTCTGATATTGTGGGAAAGGTTTCCTTTGCTGTCATTTTGAGGTTTTGAAAAAAAAATTTTTTAGCAGAATTTTATCACTATTGTTGAAACATTTTTATCAATTATTTAATTCTCCCCTCCTTTCCCTGGTTTTATTTCTTATTGTATATTTTANTTTTTATCAATTATTTAATTCTCCCCCCCTTTCCCTGGTTTTATTTCTCTCTCTTCACTTTTTTTTTTTTTAAAAAAAAAAGAGAAAAAGAGAAAAAAAGGATAAAAAAGAAAAAAAAAGGTAAAATGGGAAACCCAATATCTCAGACTTCTCACTTTTTAGAAGTAGGACATTTCCATTTTCTTTTAAATTTAAAATTCAATGAACATTTTTGGAATTACAATTTCCCCTGGAAGATGTGCATCATTTTTGCCAGCTCAAATTGGCATACATTTAGTAAATACACATCTGCATCACTAATCTCAAGCTCTCAAGCTCTCAAACTGGGGTGATATCATATAAAGGAAGAGTTATTCTGGAGTTCTTATTTGCTGCTTTGTTTTTCCAAGTGAATGGACTTTTAGACCGCAGGGCTAATTTCAGCCAGTTTCAATAGAGTTGTTGAGCCTCAAGGGTAATAAATACTTCCCACAGGTTTTGTGAAAAAAGCAGGTGGACAAGTGAGAAAGACGCAATGAAACATCCTATTAGACACCTTCTCCACCATTCAGTTAAAATTTCTTCCCACCTTCATTCCCTGGTGACTTGCACTGATTTATGTCTGTGAGTAAGGCAGCCTGATGTCCATCTCCTTGCAGATTCAGACACAGAAACAGGTGAACCACTGATGTAATTCACTTAAAAAACCAATGCCTTGCAAGAAGCTTATCCGTTTCTTCAGGTGCTCATTAACTTCTTGCATTACAGATGATCTACCAGATGTGGCAGGAGCTTTGGGAGTCCAGAGTCATAGAGGGACTCTGTGATATAAGGAAAGACAGAGGGGAAGGGGTTTGACCAGCTCTTAAAGTAACCTCATCCAGTTTCCAACAAATTCAGTGAAAAATTGAATATTTTTTTCACATGGCTGAGCTCATTGTAATAAATGTGATGGGAAAAGAAGGAGTAAAACAAGACACTGATTTCAATGATGGAAGAACTAAGCCCTTGACCTTAACTTTCAGAGTCTTTCCCTGAATGACTGAAGAAAATCCCGTGTCATGTGTAGATAGAACCCCATCCTCAGCAGGTGCTTTGGAACACTGGAAAAGGGCATTTGACTGTGACATTGAAAAAGTTTAAAAGTGTTTCAAGAAGGTGTCAAAGTGTATACTGCAGGCTTTAAATCATTTTTAACTTTGTCAAGTACATGCAATTGAACAACAAAATGTATAGAAGCTCAAAAATATCTGTTTGTGATTTTGTGCAGGTATGTTGGAAAAGCAATATATGTGTTGTCCTCTGTTATTAAGAACATTGGTGATTACAAGGTAAATTATGTGTGATACAAAAATTTGTGCAAAGACTGAATTCAATTATTATTCAGCACATTGGCAAATAATTAAGAAAAAAAATGCTAAGCAAACCATATTGAACATCTGTCTCAAATGTTTCAATCAATAGTAAAAGCAAACTTATTTGACTTGCAGTCAAAGTCTAATTCCATTCCTAAATTTTCCACAGGCTAAGTAATTACAATTAACAAGTGATTAATGAATGCTTTAACTAATAAGTATTTTGTTGAGGAACGGAATATACCACACTTCCCAAAATTAGGAGAAAATACAGGTTAAAGGGGTATTTCACAGGCATGGCTAGAGACAGATCTATAGCAGAAAATGGATTTTTATTTGATCACTTCTGAAATTTTTCTTACATTTGATTTATGGCCTTATAGTTTTCAATTTAAGTTTATTAAGTTTTTTTAAATGTTCATGCTCATAGACCAAATTATTTTCTCATTTGCTGGGAGTAAAAGCGCAGGCAATTCTATTTTCAGCTGATGGGAGGAGACTCCTGTATTGGCTAATGTCTTCTGTTTTTTAATTATGCAAATTTATTTCACTTTATATGATATTTGTTCTATACAGTTACAATTTCCTGATTTATTTATTTATTACTAAAAGTAATTTCATGAAACATTTGCAGCATCTTAATAACACAATATTTTCTTTTAAAATGAGACCAAGAGTCTCCCATTTGATTCAGGTAAGAGCAGAATATAGAAATTTTAGAATTTTTTACACCATGGTCATCCAATTTGTAATGGTGTCATATAAAAAGAAAAAGTGAGTTGAAATAACAGATGGAGATATTCCAGTGTGTTTTTAAAAGAAAAGCATTCCCATTAAAAATCTCAACTGATTCTACTGCTTTCCTATAGCATATCTCCTGCAGTAATTTGTTTTACTGTTTTACAGATACAGAAAACACCCCTGGATGTGAAATAAGTGCCCAGCTTGGTAGTTGGCCTGATCTGCCACTTTCGATTCTCTTGGTACTTGCCAAAAATTCTTATTCATCCTAGAGTGATTCACACTGGCAGGAAACACATTATCTAGACTACACAGCATCTCTGCCATTCAAAAATGAGAAGTAGGGGGTAGCTTCTGTAGCCATTCTCTCTGTTTCAGGCTTTGGACTTTAATATTTACTTATTTGAGGAATCCAGACATGAAGACAGAATCCAGACATTAGAAGGTGAGGGACCTGTAACATGGTGAATTAGGATTTTAGATCTTCGGGCACACCGTGTTTGGATATAGAATCATCATCAAGAGACCTTAAAGGTCATCCAGTCCAACCCCCACCTCCATCACCACTAACCCACATCACCCAGTGCCACATCCAGGCACCTCTTGAACACCTCCAGGGACGGTGACTGAACCACCTCCCTGGGCAACCTATTCCAATACCCAATCACCCTGACAGGGAAGAAATTTTTCTTAATTTTTCATAGAATCATAGAATCATTATGGTTGGAAGGGACCTCCAGGGTCATCAAATCCAACCTTTATCCCATCATATTCCTGACCATTAGCCCATGGCCTCAAGTGCCTCATCAACCCGTTTTTTGAACACCCCCAGGGACGGTGAATCCACCACCTCCCTGGGCAGCCCATTCCAGTGCCCAACCACCCTCTCGGGAAAGAACGTCTTCCTAATCTCCAACCTAAACTTCCCCTGACAGAACTTGAGGCTGTTTCCTCTCGTCTTGTCATCAGCAATTTGGGAGAAGAGACCAACACCAGCCTCACTACACCCTCCCTTTAGGTAGTTGTAGAGGGCAATAAGGTCTCCTGCAATTTAAAGCTGTTTCCTCTTGTCCCTATGATTAACTTCAAACTATTTCACAGCTATGTCGCAGCTCCACATTGAAAGACTCTGGGCCTCCTGTCCTCCTCCCCTAGCAGCCTGGCTTTCCTGAGCCAGACTTGGGCTCACTAGCGACCAGGGGGATCCATTTCATGTGCACAGACTCGGACACACGTGCAGGCAAGGCACCCAAGATGTCATATTCTGACACTAGTGACTGAAGTCAAGCTGTAGTAAGTCCTTTGGAAATTTCCCAAAGAAGAACCTCAAGGACTTAACATGACTTTGTCCAGTCCATCATCTCCTGGAACTCCTCAAGATAATGCAGCTTTTTGAAACTGGATGTTCATCAGGCACACAAGACTGAGGTAAGAGAAAAAACTACTTGTATTAAGTGCTGTGGCCTTGGAAATCAGGAGATCAGACAAAATTAGACCCTGCATATGGTACATCATACATTTGTGCAGATATTGTATGTGGTAACAAAATAACAGCTATTTCCAGTGGTGTGGAATGTTTTCCTTGTCCACGTACCAAAACTGTTGGAAATTTGATTATTTTGGAGCCTACTACTACTTCTGAAACAGTTGATAGATTGTTACCTTTTAAGCTCAGTAGTTGCTTAATATTGACAATATTTTTTAATTTTTTTTAATTCTGTGTGTACTTAGAAAGTTTAATCAGCATTCTACCAAGTTTCCTGGTTACTGATTCTTTCGTTGCAGAACCACTTGCACTGGAGAACTTGAAAGGCATCTCTAACTTCTGTTACTGTCAAAGACTGGATAGGTCCAACATTTTACTTTGAAATTATATTCTTCTTATGAACTGCTTATTAAGCAATTATATGTGCTGTTTAAGCTAGAACTAGCTAGAAATTGAAATAAAATTATTTTTAAAAGGCTCAGTGGTGGTTCTCGTTGAAAGGCAGTTATGACTGTGAGGCTGTCAGATAGGGTTTAAAATAATGAGGCACACCGGTAATCAGCACAAACTGGCAGGAACATTTTTTTTTCATGATTTCATTCCAAGGGGACCTGATTAGAAAAAATATTGTGCTTATTACTTTTGAACGAGCATTTTAAGTCAGCTTGTCTAGAAAGAGAATTACATATGACATTACTATTTCAGGCATCTATAACCTGTAATATGCAAGTAAATAAGAAGAAAATTACAATTTCAAGGATTATCATTTTAGCTAGCCAAATGTTTTTACTACTTACAATTTAAATGTGCTACTCTCAAGTTGTGAAAAACATTCTAGATGTGACAGGCTCCAATGTTTGTGAAGAAAGAATCATGCAAATCCAGAACAGGGACTAAGTTTAACGTTACAATTTCCATCTTGCCCGTACAGGCTGGTGTGTTCTTGTGTATTCTGAAATGTTTATCCAGCTCTTTGATTGTCTCTTCATTTAAGTGGACCTCAAAACACTCAACAACCCACTTTGTGTAATGATTTCTACTTCTCTGATATATTAGGAAGTTCTTGTTAACTTGGAGAACACACAAAACTGATTATCATAAAATAGAATTAAATAACAACAACAACAAAGGCATCTGAGTTTGCAATGCTGTGAATAGCTGATTTTAGCACAGAGTAGGGAAGATGGAGTAATTTGTCTCTGCAGCCTCTTGTTTCTCATAGCACTTGCATTGCAGTAGATCTCAGAAGTCCTAAAAGAAATCTGCAATATTAACAGAGGGTGAGAGAGGAATTAGCACAAAAATATACAACAATTTCAACAAGGAAGGACAGAAACCATTAGCAGAACTGGAGGAATAACTGGGATCTTTTCATTCGGCATCCATCACCTTGAGCTGTATCAAGCCCCCTTGGTCATGGGTATTATGATCCCGACGTGATTCAACTTGTGCTGCAGCAGGAATGCAGAGCTAAGGCTCTTTTGATGCTGAATGCTTTAGAAACAGCTTCCACTGTTTTCTTGTGTGTGAAAATGAAGTGAAAAGGTAAACAAAATTGAAATGTTATGACTAACTCTTAAGCCAATGATTAAGATTTTCTTAGAAGATGAGATTATTACATCTATAAAATCCAGTACAGGCTCTGTGTCACCCACTTTGCATTACTGAAACCTGATGAAGTACCAGATACTGCTTTATCACCACAGTCAGTCCAGTCCATAGGCAAATATCATTTGCATTGATGTCAGTAAAAAAAAACTCTGGTTGTTCCCATTTGACTTTTCAAAGAAAAAAGCACAATGTAAGAAACCACCAGAGCTCCCACAGATTCTCTTAAAGGAGCAAAGAAGTCAGTGAGACGTTCGGAAGCACGAAGCTGAGCTACAAAGCTCTATCCTTCCTTAAATCTGTGGATGCAACTCAACAAAGCTTTTAAAACTGAAATTGCAATTATAGACTAAAAAAAACAGCTCACAGAGGAAAAAATTGGCTTTCAACATTAGCTAGCTACCTGGAGTTATGGAAAGAAATGCCATCGTTAATTCTAAGACTAATCAGATACCAAAGTTGAAGATTATTTATTCAGTAGTCATTTCCTATCTGCTTCCCTATTAGTTTAAGCTGGATAAACTCAACAGACCAGCATTAGTAACAAGCCAATAGAGTGCCAGTTGCCTGAAACATCATATGGGTAATGGATTATAAAAATGTATCTCAATAGGTAAATCTGTTGCCATTCCACATTTTATCCAAATAACTTAGTAATGCTGTTGATAAGCCAAAACTGTTCCTAAATACAAAAAAAAAAAAGCATTTAAAAATGCTAGACCAGACCACTGGGGAAGGAAGGCAGGTATCGTTGCCTCCTCCTCAGTATAGGTGAGATGCTTTACCCAGTGGACCATACATAAGAGCATCTTCAGGCCCAGCATCCTCATACACCAACTCTGTGAGTTGCATTCTGCTTGTGCAATGAACACATCTGAAACCAAACACTAGAGGAAAACACCTTGTGGCAGCCAGACACAGGTAAGACTATGTGGAGATAAAAAAACCCCTCAAAACATAAAATGATAACCGTGCCCCTGGCCAGGAACAGGCAGATTCTCTTAAAAGCCAGTGCTGTGTTCTTGAGAGGGGAGCGAGCGAGGAGGGCTGCTGACATCTAGTGTTGTCTGCTTAAACAAATCACCTGCTCCTGCTCTTATGGAGCAGAAGTGTCTGTACTTGGTTACAGCCCTGGGCTGCTCAGAGAGCACAGGCGGCGAGGCCCCGTGGCATCAATTTAAGGAGCTGCAGAGGGTGCAGGCTTGAAATTGCCCAGCTCCAGTGGCTGTCCATAGCAGCTGCTTCTAATACACCTCTCCATTGCACACCGAGGCAGAGAGGACTCCAGGGGGAGCTGCGTTTGAACGTTTCCTTTCTCCCCCCTCCTGTAGTTTTATATTCTTAAACCAAGAAGCAATTTCTAAAATTAAGATCATCAATCGATACAAGCAAAAGTCAGGAAAAGACAGCAGGGAAAGTCTTGCCTTTCTGCCTCACTTCCAAAAGCATCAGCATTCACATTTTAGTGTCTTTGCTTTACATACACAGTAAAAAATGAACTGGAAAAGAATGCTTTCACAGATATCGTAAATGCAGCAAGGGCACATAAATATTGTATGTCCTCACTGTGATTGTCACCATGCTTCCTTTTAACCAAACATAATTCTTCTATAATAGTTTCATTGGAGAATATGTTTTGCTTCCCCACGCAACTTCGTTCTCTTTACTCTGTCTATTTACAGTTTGTGCACGCTGTCTGATTATGTTAGGACTGTCATTCTGCACTGTCATTATTATCTGGATTGTTTTGTTAGCTCTGTTGCTGTTAGACTCATTATTTTCAGCCTGCTAAATGTCCTGACCTGGATTTGATTGCCTACCAGGTGACTCATTATTTAAATTAACTAGTAGATCTACATCAGGCATTACAATCTAATTCCTTGAATTAGATTGCCTGCTGATTCTTCCTCTCCACATGATTGATAGTTTGAATGATTGTCATTTATGAAAAAAAAAACCAACAAACCAAGTTTTTATATATGAATCAGTATTTAACTCTTCCTTTTCTTCTATAGCTTTAGCCTCATGTTTGTTCTTGAGGCCTCAAATAGATGTAGGGATGTGCACTATAATGGTTCCACAGTGGAAAATATTGAGAATTTAATATTTTGCCTGTAATAACCTTTACCTAAATATTTTCAAAAGATATTGTTCAACTACAGTTGAGGCCATCTTCATCCATATTGCAGACCTTCTGGCACACCAGCTGCAAGGAGACATTTGTGCTAAATGCAGGACAAGATAGTAACTTCCCTGAGCATCTCATGCAATCTAAAGGTTACATTGAGAATGTCTTTTTTGCAGTGATGGATGACTGCCTGCATGAGCTGTATCGTTATTTTGTATGGGACAACTAGCATGAGCACTACCCATCAATGAGAATAACTGGCTCACAATCTGTCTCTCAAAGATAAGACACCAAAAGGACACGAGGCCTCGGAAATGACTCCCAATTTGTTACCTTAACCACAAGACCATTCTGATGGGGATATCAGCTTTTCTTCATGCGTTTGTCTGGAGAAGACACTTTGCATAAAGAAATGAACTGTTTAAAAAACTTTATAATCATTACCCTCTGTAAAATGATTTTTAAATGCATAGTTCTTGTACCACTGTAATTAATATTGTTTCCAGCTGCCAGCGGTTTTTGGCTCCGCAAGGTCAACTGTTAAATTGCTGCAGTCACACTAAGCTCTAAGCCTGTTAATGTTTCATAGACCACGAGTTTCTGCCCTGAATTTTCTGCTTTTACAGTGGAAACAGTGAGATCTCCTTGATACTCTGCTAAAGGTTGCTTTACCTCTTCTTTTTCCCTAGAACATTTTTTTCTCTTAGTTTTAGTTTGATAATTTTGAGGGAAGTTCGAAGAGTTCATCTTGTTTCCAGCTTCCCTGGATAGACTGGAAAACATGTCTTACTGGGAATGGCTGAGGGAGCTGAGGGTGTTCAGTCTGGAGAAGAGGAGGCTCAAGAGACCTCATTGCTCTCTACAACTCCCTGAAAGGAGGTTGGGGTGAGGTGGGGGTCAGTCTCTTCTGCTGTGTTCTTAGTGAAAGGATGAGAGGAAATGGCTTTAAATTGCAGCAGGGGAGATTTAGATTGGACATTGGGAAAAATTACTTCCCTGTCAGGGTGATTGGGTGTTGGAATGGGTTGCCCAAGGAGGTGGTGGAGTCACCATCCCTGGAGGTGTTCAAGAGGCGCCTGGATGTGGCACTGGGTGATGTGGGTTAGTGGTGATGTAGGTTGGACTGGATGATCTTTGAGGTCTATTCCAACCTCGATGATTCTATGATTCTAAGTAATGTATGCATATATTCATGTACTGAAGATGTAACAGGTTTGTGTTTTGGGGATAGTTTACTAATTCTCTCACTGAGGAAGTTTTGTCTCTGTACATGGTCACAAGCCACCGAGGAAAGCAGTAATGGTATTTTTATTTTTGTAGTTGGATGTGCAAAAAGAACAGAATCCATCATTACCACCAGGCTAATAGAACCCTCACAGCACTAGAGGCAGAGCAACTTCTGTGCCTAAAAATGAGGGCAGGTGGGGAGTAGGCAAGAGATCAGGCTCATTGCTGAATAGTCTCAGCTCAGTGAACATGCAATCACAGGCCTAATTGTAATCAAATAAGTAATCCAGGCCCCAATCCATAAAACACATAAGTGTATAATTAACATTAAACAAGTGCCTAGTCCTATTAGGTTTAATAGAAGATAAGCATGGGCTAATGTTAAGCGTATACTTTGTTGAATCAGGACCTACTCAATCTCCATATACTTCAAGGTAGCAGCCTTGAAACTCTACTGGAGTAAAAAGGGTTTTGCTTTTGTGTGGGTTCTAGTAGACAGCAAAACCTGGGGTGTTTAAGAAATGCATGTGTATAATGCATAAATGTAAACAGAGGGTATGAAAACTGAAGAAAAGCAGTGCATTTAAGCTAATTTAAACTCCCACGGAGGGCATAGGTTAGTGCATAAGGTACTCCATGATTTATTTTGTCATATATGAAGTGTGAGAGAGGGTTAATATACTGTTTCTGCTTATTAAAACAAGAACAATAGGCGTGTGAAGGTCTGTTCTGTGGTAAAGGAGCTGCTCGTAACGCTAAGGACAGATGTGACTAAAGCCCTTGATGGCAAAGGGGTGATGACCCACAGAAGCAAATAAGCAGCCCATGTCTGCAGGTGCTTGGACAATCACAACTCAAAAACACCTCGTGAACTCCAGCATCCAAAGAGGGGTCAGAGAGCCCGTGCACTCCAGCATTCCCATTGCTGGCTTTCAAAATTCCCTGTTACTGAAAAATTAAGTGTGTGTTAAACCAGGTAGAAATTACAGGGGGGAAAAAATCCACGAAATCTAGAGTGAAAGAGGATGGCAACTTACTACAAGTACAGTTGAGAATACAAGAATATGTGTTAGCTACCGATTGCAACAGCACATAAACTATCAAACTGTTCTGCACAGCCAGGGTAAAGACTGCAGAATTAAACATTAATGCTAAGCTGCTTAAGATGAATGCTGTGTCTCCAGACTGTGTACATTAGAAAGGTTGACAGAAGACTAATTTCTAAAGGAGAAAATGTTTTAAAAATTAAGCACAGCCATCAATAAATCAGCCAACCTTAAAATAAAAATAGGGGTTTGGATATATTCTGACATTTGAATATAATATAGCTATAAGAATAAAGGTTTTACAGAGCTATGTTCTAAAGTAGTCAACTATTTCTTACACTTAATGTCTTTATGCTGGAGATTGTGTTTAAAGAATTGTAACCAATGGTATAGTTCATGGATTTGTATCAAACTTCATACGGTTCTAACACTGCAATAATGATTTCTCTTAGAATATATATACCAGTGCAGATCTTCAGAGTGCTTTACCAGCATTATTTAATGACATGCACAATAGCCCTTTGAGGTAAGTATTGTAGAGGTGGAAAAGCTGAGACATGGCAAGATATTTCTTAAAGCTATTCTGTGAATAAGCGGAAGGGTAAGAATTAGAATTTAAGGGGACTTAGTTCCTCAAATGACTGGGGATCCTCTCTGTAGAATGGTTTTCAAAAGTGATTAAATTATTAAAAAGCTTTCATTCAAAATGCTAATAACACATGTGGGCTCTAGCCCACTCTGATGTCTTTGGCCTAAACTGCTTCTTTTCATTGTTGAGGGCTCGATCCTCAAAGAGGCTTTGTAATCTGGCCCCTTTTAGTGAAGTGCTTACATCAATAAAACTCCACGTATACAAAGTTTAAGTACAGGCATTAATGTCTCCGTGGATCAAAGCCATACAGTTCAGCACCTTAAAAGATTGAGCTTTAAATTTACATTTTAATATAATATAGAGTTTAAGAAAATTAATTTTTAATAGCAAAAACATTGTTTTTGCTTCTTCCACTTCCTTCAGCATAAAAATGAAGATCTCATTTGTCCAATCCTTCTCCTTATGGGCTCATCCTGTACCGCTCTGTATCAGAGTGCAGACTGGGTAACGCACAGGTTTTTTGGGACATCAGGCAAGCAGGAGCCACCCTACAGCCCTTCTCCAGCTGTGCTGAATCTGGCAAAACTCCTAAAGACCCTGTTTTTGGGGAATTACACCCAAGTTCACGCAAAGCCCTAGCGTGGTTGTTGGGACTCTGTTGTTCCAGTGAACAGCAAAAGAAGAGGAAGGGTGAGGTGATGGGGTTTCAGGTACCACACAATGTCCCTTTTATGCCATTAATGGCCCTTGACTCCAGGTTACCGTTTATTGAAATAATAAAAGCCATATATTTATTTTTAAAAAGTATTGTCATTGACTTCTTTGTTTTTATAATTAAAATGTTTCTGTTGCTATTTTACACTTGGGCAATAGTATTTGATCTGAATAGGTCTATCAGCATTTCTTAAGCAGTTATCAACACTGTATCTAAGAGAGCATATGGATTCTAGCAGACAGTGAGAACTGCCTAGAAGGCAGTTGGTTCTGTGCCTTAAGTTTTAATTACAGCAAGCAGACGTTATTTGTGATGTTTTGGTTGAATTGTGTTTTTAATAATGAACAGTTGCATTTAATTATAATTTTTATTTTTCTTCTTTCTGGACATGAAAATGGTGGAAAAAAATCCCACCTGACTTGCAACTTAAGGAATGATTTTCTTGTTTCCTCTTTCGGTAAGAATTTTTCAGAGCTTGTACCTCTGTTTTGAGAAGACAGTGCTTAAAAACTGCAACACTCTTAGGCTCCCAGTGCAAGACGTCCCAAGTGCGACAGACCTGGCGTACAAGATGACAAGAGCTGTCTTTAGCTTTCCATGGAGATAAAACTAAGATAACACAGAATCATTCTGCTTTTCAATCAGAGATGAAAAATGTGATTCAGCAGTACATGGATTTGAACACTTCAGGGATGGTTTTATTCACTGGCTCATCTAGAGGATGATCGGTTTTGTTGGAATGTACAAGTTTCTTGTTTAATATGCAGCAATCTTAACATTCAGTACATTTTAGTCTAATTTATGGTTATTAGCATAGCTGCTTTTGTGAATAGCTCCTGAGTTCAATGGGCTCCTTGAGCACTCGTGTAGATGGTATTTACAGTGATCCTTACAGTAGTCACTATTTGATTTTAAAAAACAATGAGGTTTCTCTTTTGATCAGGGATTCATGCTGTTCTAAGGAGCTGTGTTTCCATGTTAAATGCAAAGTGTTTGCTTTTGACTGATGAGCAACTTTTTTTTCCTGTTTTGTGATAAATTCCTTGTACATGAAATAAGTGCCAAACTAAAGTGAATAAACAAAATGCAGAGGCTGAAGTGAAACAAAACAGGAATATTCAATTGGAGGCCGACAAAGAGTATTAATGCTGTATTTCATAATGCATTGATAATATTATTATAATATTATTCCAGTGTATTCTATTTTTATTTATTTTTCAATATTGTACTTTAATTTGCTGTATACAGAATATGCAGGTGCTTTTATAGACCTCTCTTTGAGTCTGATGAGGTCCTGTGTATTGTGCTGGTCACAATCTGGAGAAGAGTGATTAGCAGTAATATTGTGAAGGTGGAAACTCCTCTCCTGGGACCTTCACCTGGCATGTATGACCTGCCATATGGTCAAGTGTCCAGATGATCACTGTGCTGTTCTTGGACACAGTCGGGATTTCAGGATATCAGTTTCCCAGTACAAAGAGCTCTCCTATGTCTTTTCCAGGGCAAGAATGTGTAAGAAGACAAAGTGACTTGCAGTTCTTACAGAAAGACTCTCACTTCTCCTGTCCATTACACACATTTATAGTAAGCTCTGGACCACAACTGCTTGTGGAGCTGAAGCTCTCTCCTGAATGATTCTCTCGGATGTTCCCAGGTACAGTCCCTAATTAGGTTAAGTATAGCTATAGCTGTATCTACCTCTAGTTACATATAAATTAGTGGAAATTTAAATTGGAGAGTTATCTGTGCTTTATAAAGTGGTGACATCTGCAGAGACCACCCTCCAAAAGCAGCATGGTGCACTACATTCTCAATCAGATCCAAAATAGAGGCTTAAGCTACACTGGTGTGGTAAGGACACATAGAAACTTAAAGGCTGGCCCTTATCTTCTTGGCTGTATCGGGCCAGTTCCTGGTATCTTAATCTTCTCAGGAATGATGGGTGCAGTGCCAGACCTGAATCCAGCAAATGAGATGTTGTCTCTGTATGTAGTATTCTCTATAAAAGTCTCAGCTATCAAAAAGCAGAAGTTGTTTTACAATACAATGCAGGATATGGAAGGATTTAGGAAGAGGGCAGGTAGGAATATTTCCAAAAAATTTCAATATTTTCTTATGTATTTCTTCTCGGGTCTAAATCTTTCTGTAGGAACTGTACCTGGTAGTGTAATTAGCCAAAGTCTGCAGCAGTAGCCACTTAAGCTACCAGGTTTCAGAAGGACTGCATATTTCTCAGCCTCCTCAATCCTTTTTTTTGCAAATGTGCAAAAATGGGATTACTGGGGGGCTTTGTATGAGATGTTAGCTGTAATTCCCAGAGAGTTTTTAGAGCTGCTAATCTAAGAGCTCATCTCTGGGGCTTGATGACTCTTAAATCTATTTTCCAGATTTAAATACTTCACCCTTAATATCCGGGGTCGGGGTTGGAAATGCCACTTACCCTTTCCATCCCCTCTCTGCTCTCTGAGAAGGATGATAAAATTACCAGGAGAGACAGATAAAGATGAGCAGAAGGGTTAGGAAGAAGGAGAGAGGCGTTTTTCCTTGCTCAGCCCAGCTTGCACTCTAACAGGTATTTACAGTCTCTGGCTCGTGGTGCTTGTACTCAACTGTGTCAATCTGCTTCTATCCACAGGCTGACTGTAGCTAGGAGCAAGATAATTTATCTTTCTTGCTCTTACCCTTGTCTGTGTCCCCACACATTAAGGATGTTTCTCAGGCAGCACAAATATGTGTGAAATCTCTTGATTGCCTTTGCCCCGTGTGAAGAGGCATTGTGTGCTCTGCCCTTGACCAGCTATTGTTACGCCTTTAGAGCCGGCTGATGAATTCTCAGAGCACAGGCACAAATTCTGATGGGCTGAAAAAAATAATCATATATATATATATATATATATATACATATCTGCTCTGTACTGGAAGGGCATAGCTCTTGGTGACATTGCCTGCCAGAGAGCTGCCTGGCACTCTGTACGCTGGATTTTCATATTCATGGGTTACCTTCCTAGCAACTAGTCCCTGGTGCTTATGGACTCTGTGCCTCTCTCCTCTGCTTTGCAGATTAGTGCTTTTAGGTGGGGAAGGAAGGTGCTGCATGTTGCTGCTCTTTGCAAAGGTCACTGTCCCAGAAGGATCAGCAGCATCGCTGGCGCCATTACCCTTGCACAAGGTATTCCCAATTCTCCAAAACATAATGGTTCACAGTAATTTCTTCCTTGTCAGCTGCAAGGATAAAAATCTGTGTGTTTTTTTTTAAAAAAAAATGTGTGGAATTTCTGCAAGCATTTTTCACAACAGCTAAATATTTCTTTGGAAAAGACTAAGTGGAAGCTGGGGAAGGAAACACACAAATTACTTTTTACAAGGGCATGTAGTGATAGGACAAGGCTGATTTGCTTTAAACTGGAAGAGGCTGGTTTTAGGTTAGATATTAGGGAGAAATTTTTTACTATGAGATACTGGCCCAGGCTGCCCAGAGAAGCTGTGACTGTCCCTCCCTGGCAGTGCTCAAGGCCAGGTTGGATGGGGCTTGGAGCAACCTGGTCTGGTGGGAGGTGTCCCTGCCCATGGCAGGGGGGGTGGAACTGAATGAACTTTAAGGTCCCTTCCAACCCAAAGCCTTCTGTGATTCTGTGATTTTATTTTCAAGTGGTCATGTTCCTCATTGTCTACTTAATTCCCAATACAAACAGAGCCTTCCACAGATGTTTAGCAGGCTGAAGAGAGTTTCTGGTGCTGGTAGGCTGCTCACAAAGCAGAATCATGCAGGTTGCAATTTTACATTTAACATCTCTCAAGTGATAAAATATAGCATCTTCAATTTTAGAGAACAGCATCAATAATAAAACAATATCTAGAGATTATAGAGGAATAATCTGTAAACAAAAGTATGACTATAAATCACCTTTGGGAGACCAATACATCATTCTGGCTTTGACTCAAAATATTTAGTTGTAAGATTACTGGGATAGTTTGTACAATGGAGACTCCCCTTCTTCTGCCCATATGCATAACCTGTGGAATTGTCAAAACATGTCAGGTTTCTGATTGATAAAAAAAATATATTGAAAGTCAGCTTCAATCTATGACTATTTTATCTCTTGAAAGCAGTTATTTAAAACAAAATGGTTCAAGCACAACCAAAGATAAGAGGAAGAAAGCACTGACATCAATGTCAGTGGAACGATGTCATTTTTTATCAGGGGAACATCCACCTATCAGTTATTACTGATTCAAAACTCAAGTTAGACTAAATGAATCATTTTTATTTTGGGAAAAATGTCTGTGAAGTATCACGTAGGACAGACATTGGTATGCATGATGTCTCTGAAATCCTCACTTCTGTCTTTTTCAAATGTATCGGGAAGAGCATTATCGATTTAGTCCTAACACTGTCTTCAAGAGAATTGTGAGCCAATTTGTATTTTACAACTATAATCAACAGAGGCCTACAAAGATGTGTAGCAGTAGTGGAGAAATATTGGGAGATAGCAAAGAAATACTTTTGCAGATTGACAAAATTTACAGGAAAATAATATTCTGAGACTGCATAAATTCACCTTGTATTTCAAACACTTTATCCAAATAATAAAGTTTTAATTAGGAGAAAGCCATATAAGTTCTGTGCAACTTTTTTTGAATGTTGCAATTCTTTTTCTGGCATAGGAGCTTCTCCAGTAGGCACATTTTGTGCACAGTTGCTGGCAATACCTGCTGCGTGCATTCCCATTAAAGCATTTTTGCAAATGTACAGTCATAATCCAAATCAAAGATGAGAGCGGGGCATAATTAATTCCAAAGTGAAAGCAGAGGCAACAGGAATATTTGGAGTGCTGTTTTTAGTTGTGTAGGGAGATAATCAAATATATGGCAGCTGAAGTCAAAGAAAAAAAATACTAGGATAAGTAGATGCTAATGTACACACAGCAATGTAGCAAGGAGATAACAGATGGAGTAAGGTCGAAGAGAAGTAACCAAAGAGCTCAGGCCAACTCTGGGAGCTCTGTGTTAAGGACATCACGACCTGAAGGAGGTCTGTGAAGTCTTGTTTTTGACTTTATCTACTGCTTTGATCTTACAAGCACAAACATGCACCCACCGATTTAATGTTTTCCTATAAATCAATAAGAAGCTGGTCAAAGCTCTGTTTTGACTGTGATGCATCACTGTACTGGTTCATTACAGCTAGATGGATGATTACTGCCCTTAGATACCATCAAGACATTATCTGGAGGTTGCTCACATGCAATAAGCTGCTCTCCAGGCATAAAAAAAAAAGGACCTATAACTCTGGCTGGATTTGAATACAGTTGGAAGCTAATCTTCTACATCAGTCAGCTTGTGCCTGAGATGTCTCTTCCAGCTACCACTTCAGTTAGGTTATCGTGGGAATTCTCTCATTTCTTTATGGGAGATTATTAAGTTGTATACAACCCTTGATGCACCTCATTTATTGGTCTGGAGGATGTTAAAACTCTTGAACAAGCAGGAATGTCTTGATCTAGGAGCAGTTTTCTTGCTCCTTCTATGGGATGAAGTTAAGTGAGCCAAAGGGTACTGAATTTGAACTCTTTACAAGTATATGTATGTATTCTTCAACATAAGTGGTAGACAGCAATGGCAAATTTAACTACAACTAAATTTAACTGTATAACTCCTCCACCTCAGACCTCTGGTGAAACAGCCCAAGTGCTTCATTTTCCCCCAAATCAGACCTGAGGGAACAGAGACTTTGTGTATTGATGAAGCAGCACCAAAGGGAGTGAATCGTGTATTTCCACCCAAGCTTTTCATTACTTTGGGAAAAGTTTGGCCATGCTAAAAATACTTGAGCCTCAATTTGTATTTTCAATTTTTATTTTAAACTAATGATTTTTTTTGTTGCTCAGAATTGTGCTTCTCCGGCATCACCTTATCTGATACTTGTCAAAGGTGTGTGTAGGCTTCAGATGTATGTGCATCTCCTATTGAATTCAATGGCACTTCTTAACCACAAGGACTCAATTATCTGCTGTTAATGGCCCATCCATTTTGAAAACACTTATTGCTTTCTCTAAGTATTCTCTTAACTCATCCTAGTATTGACTAGGTTTATCTGGAACAGATATCTGCCGAGCATACTGTCAGGATATCACTTACCAGTGTAGTCTTTTCTCCATTTGATGTTCTCTGATTCTTATTTTAGTAAAGTTCTTATATTTTCTTCAGTGGTGCATGTACCGTACGCAAATCTTAGAAAAACATGCAAAACTTTAACTTCAAAGTTATCCTTCAGAAAATACTGTCAGAATTTGAAGTAATGTCTCTGGGAGAAGCCAGGATGACCGTGGTGAACTCCAGTCTGTGATCAAAATACCACCAGCTCTGAGATGCCCAGATGGAACAGAAATTATTTCCCATTTTAACATTTTAACCCAAAGGACGTCAGCACCTATGGTGCTCAATCTTAAAGTAATTTCTGTGACACAAGGATTAAAAATTGAGTCAATGCTTTTGGGATTGCTTACTTTTCCATTCAGGGAGTCTGATGCTACCAAGGTGGGTGCCTGGACCACAGGTAAAGAAACCCTGTGAAGTACAAAATACCCTGGTTCTTCTCTCAACACAACAACCTGAGTCATGATTTTTTTTCCCAGGTCTTGTCTTAGCAGCAGCCCCCTCCATGTGGGCACCTACTTGTTGCATCCTCCTGCAGTTATATGTATGTTATATATTCAAACCCCATCGAGTGTTGCTGAAAGCTTGCTGACTGCCCGACAGCAGCAGCTTAGTACAGGCAGCACATCATTTTTCTCCTCCAGCCAGTCTATGAAAAATTGAAGTCTTTCACACGTTCACCTTGACAGATCTGGGTTAGCAGGAGCCCCGACAGCCCAGCTGTCTTGCATCCCTATGTCTCAATTTGGACACAGCATACTTCAGGAGGGGCAAAAAGATGAACAAGAGTTGCTAATTTGCCCTTCTGAAAGAGCTGTGGTGTTATGAAATCCTGCCAGCCGAGTGGTGCTGTGCTTTCTGGTGATGCCTTGTCACTGTCAGACAGGTTCACACTCCCAACCCATGGCTGATGGGCTGAGATGCAGGCACAGGACATGTCCCTTTTTTGCTGTTTACATGTTTTGTGCACTTGCTAATTACTTTAGAGAAGAGTTAAATTTTACTTTACAAGCCGTATTATGCAAGGTATAGTTTTTGTCTTTGTTCCTGGCAAACGTGGTGTGTTGTTTCTTTTGGCACATAGCATCAGCAGTAGTCTCTGTGCGAGCTGTTATTATTTATTTATCAGCTCAGTGACTCCACTATGCTAAGGCAAATAAAAGGTATTGTCTTTGGCCACAGGGGATAGCATTGCATTTGGATGCTTTTATTTACTTGATTGATCCTTATTAATATAAATTTCTAGGTTATAGTCGGGACATTTCCCCGTTCATTAGAAATGCATGGTAAAAAACCCCCGATTGCACATGGTATTTCAAATCAGAGTCTTTCCTGATACAGGGCAGGTAGAAGTTTTCGTGGAGTATTTGTTTGTTTTGTGGATACCAAGGACCCTCAGACCCCAGGTCATGGTATAAGTGAAGGGTATAAGTGAAAACACACACTTGCAGACCACTATTTCAGTCATTTATCAGCTCATGCAAAGGAAACAGGACATTCTTCATCCCATTTCAGTCTTATGCTCTGTAAGCAATGAACAATGTTAACAAATCTAATTTTGGCCTGTGCAAAGTTTTGATAGATAACGAGGGGTGTGCAATTCTCCTTCTTTGGCAATGCTGTCACCATCCCAAGGCATTACTCTTTCCCAGATATAAAAGTTCTTTCTCACACTCCAGCACCTCCCACACAGGAATAAGCTCTTCCAGAATAGGTTTTGTGGCAGCTCCTGTTTATTTGCACTTTCTCCTCAGTTGTTTTACATTCCTTTAAGGAGGTGTGACAGAGCCATGTGAAATTTGCTGGAGGGAGAAACATAATGAAATTCAACAAGGGCAAAACTGAATGAAATTCAACAAGGGCAAGTGCAGAGTTTTGCATCTGGGGAAGAACAACACCATGCACCAGTACAGGCTGGGGGCTGACCTGCTGGAGAGCAGTGTAGGAGAAAGGGATCTAGGGGTCCTGGTGGACAGGAGGATGACCATGAGCCAGCAATGTGCCCTTGTGGCCAAGAAGGCAAATGGCATCCTGGGGTGCATTAGAAGGGGGGTGGTCAGTAGGTCGGAAGAGGTACTCCTCCCCCTCTATTCTGCCTTGGTGAGGCCACACCTGGAGTATTGTGTCCAGTTCTGGGCCCCACAGTTCAAGAAGGACAGGGAACTGCTTGAGAGAGTCCAGCGCAGAGCCACAAAGATGATGAAGGGAGTGGAACATCTCCCTTATGAGGAAAGGCTGAGGGAGCTGGGTCTCTTTAGCTTGGAGAAAAGGAGACTGAGGGGTGACCTCATCCATGGTTACAAATATGTAAAGGGTGAGTGTCAGGATGATGGAGCCAAGCTTTTTTCAGTGCTGACCGATGACAGGACAAGGGGCAATGGTTGCAAACTGGAGCACAGGAGGTTCCATGTAAATATCAGGAGAAACTTTTTCACTGTGAGAGTGACAGAGCACTGGACCAGGCTGCCCAGAGAGGTTGTGGAGTCTCCTTCACTGGAGACATTCAAACCCCGCCTGGATGCGTTCCTGTGTGATGGACTCTGGGTGACCCTGCTTTGGTAGGGGGGTTGGACTGGATGAGCTTTTGAGGTCCCTTCCAACCCCTAGGATTCTGTGATTTCTTGAGAGGAGATAGGCTTGTGGGATGCTCTTCAGGGATGGAGCAGAAGCAGGGGTGAGGCACAGGGGGTTTGGCATGGCTGGGAAGAGCTGGGAAGTGCTGAGGGTAAGCTTCTGGACTAAAGACATGCACGCTAAGGACTGATACAGATGCACTTTTAGCTTAGCCTCCGTGAAAATATTGCAGTCTACTTGTTTTTTTGCTCTAATTGCAGTAATATATGGAACTGAGTATGTCTACTTTGTTATTGTAGCATGAAGTATTTCTCACTTCAATCATTGTGTCCCTGTGGCCCGCTAAAGTCCCTGTGCTAATTTGAATTAATCACTCTGTTCTGGGCAGGTATCTCAGGGTATAGTCTTTCATTATTCCTATCATTTGTTTTGGTTTGTTGGGTTGGGATTTTTTACCTTCAAATAGATGGGAAATGCCAAACAGAAACTGGGGGTAAACAGGCAGCCACATGTATACATGCATTAGTTTCTCAGCTATGTTTATAAATTGCCAAATAACGTGGAAGATGCAGTGGTTGCACCACGAGTGAAGCAATCATCATGCAAGTGAGGTGGTGCACAGGTGGTTCGACTCAAACAAGGGGATGAATTTCTGTCTGCTATTCCAGCAGGGTGCTTGATCTCTGAATCCGTTGGAGGAGGAGGAATGGCAATGGAGTGAAATTAAAAAGTTATTTATATTCTTGACAGCACTGATCTGAAGTAACTTACTGGATGAGATGAAATGGCTGAGCTCACAGGCACTGACTAGTGAGGAAGAATGATGACACAAACTGCTCACTGGTGGTTGAAATTAGGTCTAAGAAGGTCTTGTTTTCTTAAAGACCTTTGCTGAGCTCATCTGTGTATTATAGCAACAAAACGTTGACCTAAGACTTCACCTCTTCATAAAGCAGTGAGTTGCTCTCGTCATCTGGAAGTGGGTTCCTGGCTCTGTAAGTAGGAAATCTTTTCTGTTTAGATATTCCAGGTGGGTATAATTAGGTGGGAAATGACGTGATACCCAGCAGCCTTGATTGATTTGTAGGCTGGAAGGTAGAAGAGCCTGGTGAGCAAAACCAACTTAGCTCTTCAAGGAGCTGCTGTAGGGCTTGTGATTGAATCCATTCTCCTCCAGATGGTTCTGACAGAGGGCTCTTGAGTGAATCCACAGAGAAATACAGAAGGGCCCCATTGCCCAGGTAGTGTTCCCCAGGTGGAGCAGGATGGCAGATAGGTGTCTATCACCCAGAGATCTGCCAAAAAGCTTCCAAGTCCTGGAAGCAGTGGTCACTGTGTCGTACACCCTAACTCTCCAGTATTCAGTGGTTTAGAAAATTAACAGACTTTTACAGTCGTATTACAAGCCATTCCACTTGAGATTAATCTTAATGTCTGTTCTGAAAAACCTTCATAGCACAATCTGGGCTATTTGCCTTGTAAAGGGTGAGTAAATTATAAGCAGTTGCCATTGCGTCTTTATTCTGTTCACCTAAGTCAAGGTGTCTGCCTTGTGATGTGGTTTATTTGTAGACTGATGTAGCTGACAACTTGCATGAAGGTTTAGGGCACTGGGCTGAGTAGGAGAGTCACAGAGGGAGAACGGGCAGGGGCAGCCAGGAAAAGGGGAGGTGGCCCCATATGTGCTAAGGAATAGGGCAACAACAGGGCAAAGAAGGGTGTTCCACTGGTATATTTAAACTCTCTGGAAAAGGAGGAGATCAGATATCACGTGTCTGGGAATGAGTGTCTGCATTGATATTTTTGTATAACATTTAAATGTGGTGAATCATAGAGTTAATGACTGTGTAGGATATTTCTGGTTGGTGTGGGCTTTGAAGACCCATGCTTCTAAAAAATATTGTAAGAACAAGTTCTTATGTTGAATTAAGTCTACTAATTATTGCATGGGAGGAAGCAGTCAGTCAGAGAAGCACCCAGTCAAGGGCATTCTCATACATTTGCTCACCTTTCCTCATAGAAGTGAGACTTAACTGGAACTAAAGTCACTTTTCCTGTGCATCACTGAAACATGAGGTGAATTGCAGAAATCGTGGCTGAATAAAGCTGATTTTGAGGATCTGACCCTTAACTTGTAGAGCTCATCACCCTTTGCACCATTGCACTTACACCACACTATATATAAAACCAGTAAGAGGGTCTTTGGTGAACTGGATAGAAACTGTACTTTAGCTAAGGACACTTTTATACCTGTATGTTCAAAATCTTCCCCAGAAAGGTCTGGTAGCTGTGATTAGACAAACCACTTTTAAAAGACTTTCAAGTGACAAACTCCACGCTTTCCACCATGATCTTTTTAAGAAGGTTTGTTAAATAGGGCATTGCACTTGCAAAGCCTTTCTTGTTCTGACATTTCTGAGTAATTCAGATTGAATTTCAGTCGACTGGACTTACTTATTTGCATTTCAAAGACCCAGAAAGTGAGCTGCAGAGCCAGACACTTCTTGGGTTTGAGACTTAAAGAAAATAAATCAAAAAACTTTGGCCATTGTTAGCTGAAATGCTGACTCATCAGTGATGTCACACTTTTGTAACCTGCCTCGGTGTCTAATTAAGGATTTCTAAAATGAAACACGGTGCAAAATCGAGAAGAGCAAGGAGAATTTGGTTGACAGGAGATTAGCAAAGGACAGAGTCTAAAGGGAACATTATCCTCTGCACGTCCCTGAAATGCCTGACTGCAGATCAGAGAGCTGCAGGAGTGTACCTGCTTTTTGGGACTGTTTATGAATGCACAGGATTTATAATAAACTGCCAGATCTACTATATCTTCCATTAGCTGACTGAACGTTTTTTGGACTCAAGTGAAGATGACACAGAGCTAATACCCTGCTAACCTGTATCCTGCCTTGGAGCGCGATAAGCTGCCAAGACTTGATGAAGGGCTACAAAAAAACCCTGTTAAGCCTATGTTCCAGCAGCAACAAAGGAAAATGGGGGCAAAAGACTAGAACAACTGTTAATTTGTTTCTTTCTTTAATTTGCAAAACTAAGCACAACCCAGCACTGTGAGCAGGGGTCCCTTTAGATCTCTGGTCCCATGCCTGATCCCTGGATTGTACCAGCTTTATACAAATTCTTCAAATAGCTGTAGTGAAATAAGATGTCACCTTTGGAGATCGTTAATGATAGCCTAGTGAACACACCCTTACTTATGTATTTTATTATTTCAAATACCTTAACTGTCAAAGGAAATCAACTGTACTTGAACTTGCCAGTTTAAATATCTAACACATCTATTTGATCTGTGTAGTGTTGAGGAGCACTCATCAATTTGTTCACAGTAATGGTTGTTATAGAGTGATGGTGTATTATATTAAACTCTCAATTTTGGTGTCATTAGATAAGTAGATTGTGCCTGGAGCCAAAGGCTAAGGGATATAATTACACAGATGTTCTTTTGCACTCTGTTAAAATATTGACAAGATGTTTTTGTCCAGATTTCTTGTGGTCCTTTGGAATATCTCCTGATTATTCTAACATTATATTATACGAATATAATAAAACAATACTTACAAATAAAAGTTATATTAAGGGTTATGATAGGTGCTTTGCCAGGCATTTAAAAATTCCAGCATGGAACTAATAGAAGCCCTTATTTTTCTAATTATCTTGAGTACTATAGGAATGAAACCACTGAAGTATAATTTTCCAAAAATCAAAGGACATCTTCATTTTAGCAATATTAGAGAAAATAATAGCACTCAGAACAAAAGTTCTTTCCATGAACTTCGTAAAATAGGATGATTTTTTTTTTTAAAGAAAACAATGTTTACCTAAAATTCATATTATACAGCCTGACTGTGAGTGGAAGTTGTTCTATACTTTTTTGCTAATCTTTTATTGGGATGAAAATTAAAAATAACAAACTTCCCAAGAAAATTTACTTCATATTAAACTAAACATTTTACTTTCATGCTTTTGATGTATTTGTTTGAAGGGGTTTTGTTTTCTTGTTTCTTTTCTTGTTGTTTGTTTTTTACTTTTTGGACTCCTTTCTTCCAACACAAAGTTCAAAAAGGCATTTTGAAATAGAGAACTGAAAATGAAAAAAGTAAAAATATGTTTTTTTCCCTATTTCAAGATTAAAAATAAATTGTCTCAAGATGTTAATCAAAATTGACTCTTTTCAAAAAAATATTTTTCCTTTTAAAATTTTTATATTGGACAACAATTAAAAATATTTTAAAATGCCAATGAGATAGGAAGACAAACTCAGCACATTTTTATGTATGAATTTTCCTGAATCATATTCTGTATATTCTTCACCCCCCACTTGTATGACATCTGCTGATGGGTGTGCAGACTCAACACTGTGCAGCTTGATAGTTAGGAAATGATTGAAATATTCCAAATGAAGGCATGAAACTGCTACGGGGCTCTTAAAGTTTAGTTAAAGAATGAAATTGGAACCAGTGCTACAACTTTAAAGCACTTTGTAGAGTTCACTAACACAGGAAGTTTGATGAAACACCTATGGCTAAATCTGGCAAGAAGACAAGATAATTCAGGAATCACCAACAAGACTTCTCTTCTTGAAAATGAAAACAACTGAGAAAACAACTGGGGTAATCAAATCTTCACTGGTCAAGTGTAAAAATGTCTTTATAAGAGAGAAAAAAAATTACTCCTCTATGGATCTGAAAATAAGAAATTTATTTACAATTTGTCATTATTATTTCGCAGTCTCAAGTCCTAAACTTGAGCAGGAGGAAACTGAACAGGAATCAAAGATGTGTGGTGGTAAATCATTAGTATTTAAGATTTGAGAAGCCTAGCCAAGAAGTTTATCCTAACTAAAAGAAGGTTTCTTTCAACTGAAAGCTGTCATTGTTTCTAACTCCACAGTTCTGAGCTAAGATGGCACTGATTATGCCACTCCAGTAGGCTCCACCAAGAGCCTCCATATTGTCACATCGTTTACTGTGTGGTTCCTTCTTAGAACTGTGGCAGTTAGCAAGGTACTTAAGAAGTCTGCCTTTGTTAGCATTGAAATGTTTGTTTTCTTCAAGTTTTTACTTTACATTTTATTTTTTCCCCGGACAAAACGTATAGACATGGTCTCTGCAATCACTTGAGCAACAGGGGAGCAGAAGCTGTCTGAATATTCTCTCACCATGATCATAATTAATAAAGCTTTTGTTTGACCTGTCCTAAATTTTACTTGTGTTATTAAGCACTCGGAGTTCCCAAATCTCAGATGGATACGAACATATTTGCCCTGATGTTATTCCAGTGCACTTCCAGTTCCACTGATGTTTACCACTTTTCAGGAACTGCCTGGAGAAATCCAGTTTAATTACTTCTGCCTACACATTTCATGTTTAAACCATGCAAACTTTTAAGTAGGGTCTCACAATTTCATGAGTTACTTTCCGGGAGACAGCATTGTGTCCAAGCACAAGTCACAGAATACATCTGATTTTATACAGCGACTTTTATTTGGTTGTTTAACTTCTGGAATACTTAAGAAAACCTTTCTGAAGTACAAATGTATTATTAATATTAAAGGAAAAAGCATCACTATTATGTTGACATAGGAAAGATGAGTTTTATGAGGAAAATATTCATGAATTTGCTTACTGGTTTTGCTTCTCCGGCTTTTGGATTATGTTGTTCTCATGGTGGGATTAAGAGGCATACACTGAAATAAAGGACAGGAGTATCTGATGAATATTAAGAAAACTCAGACAGCTGCAGGTATAAGCAATGATTAACCTGCTTGCCTTGCCGATGGCAAAGCCCTGCAAAGCCAGGCTTACTGCCACACACGGTGTCAAGGTTTATGCAGGATAAACTACCAATGAAGTCACAGGCAGATTGCCTAAAACACACTAACAAATGAAACACAGTAAGAGCTCCTGCAGTGCTAAGTGTGGGATGACTGAAATGTTTTATTTATACGTCTCAACAATCAATCATGTTGATTTTTTCATATAGGCTAAATAAAAATTTGGAGAGCAGCAACACTGGTTTATCTGTAGGTCAGGTTCTTTGCCAGGAACTCTCACCTTGATTAAGTCTATTTTTTTCATCGATTTATCTTTTGTAATTTATTTGATACAGAATAAGTATTTTTTTCCTAATAAAATTAATTTCTTAGTGTCCCATAAGCATCATTATTTTTGCATGGAGTGTCTTTTCTGTTCTGTGCATTGCATACAGATTCAGTATAGTTACACATAGAAAGGTTCTCTGAGAAAAATTCAACTTCTACTTATCTTCTTGAAGAAACAAAAAGCTGAAGAAGGACCATTATCTGAAGTTCTCTGAAAATATCCCCAGTGCCAGTGAAAATCTGGCTTTGTTCTTTTGAGATATGTAAAGTGAAGCCCTTGCATGGCTGAGGGAGTTTTGCCATGGAATTCCAGGCTTCTCTTCACATCCCTGTGCAAAATGGTTAGATAGGTACTAAGATATAATACAAACAATAAACCCCTAGGCTAGTCTGCATGGGGAAGGAATGGAAAGATGAATGTAAAGAGTCTCTTCCTTCCAGGGGTGCCAAACTGCACCTTTCCTACCCGCAGAGCAGCTGAAAAGGGGGTAACACAGTACAAATCAGTCATCTCCTCGGCTGCACCCTACAGAAAGTCCATGCTTGACCTTTGTTTTGTGCTTTCAGTACCTTGCTCCAGTTTTGGTTAGTGCACAGGGATCAGAGCAGGGATTTCTACCCACAGCCTCTTCATGTCCTCATCCATCGTCACCATGGCAAAGCAGTCGGAGCTAGACAAAGTTGCAACCTCACTTTAAATTCATAACAGAGCTTGTTCTGCGCTGACCTCCCTGCATAGACAAGCCCTTCATGAGATCATCTGCAGCTTTGATGATAATGGTGGCTTTATTTTCTTCTATGAGGCCTTGGGGTGCAGGAGCTATTGTAAATCCTCTTGCACTTCTGCATGCTATTTCTCTTTATTCCTACCCTTATTCACATTTCCTATCCCCTAGACCAAAATACTGATGTAAATAAGCTTTTTATTTTCATTGTTCAAAGTTATAGCTCTGCACAGCACGACACAAAAAATCTACACACTTTCTTTTTTTTTGTAAGAAAAGTGTTTTTTTCGGGGAGGGGGGGCTTTGCAATAAGAAAGGTCAAGTGCTTCCTCTCACATTTGATTCATTTAATAGCAGGATGCTCTTTCTGGCCATCTGCTTATTGCTGAATTAATTGTCAATTAATTGTCTCTTAATTGAAGCATTTGTTTCCAATTTTCAAAGATTAGCAGGGTATTAAACAAGAGAGGTCAACACAATTTAGAAGAATGTTTTAAATTTTGCGTATAGAAGCTGGGAATTGTAGCTTTCATTAAACATCACTCTGGTATAATTTGTGTCATTAAAAGTGGCAATTTCAGCCAATTACTGCAGCTGTTTTGAGTTTACTTGCTTGAATGATTCCTGATTCCAGGCCTCGAGAAGATCTGAACTCTCACTATTGCTTGCCACTGCTGTGCCTGTTTCAAAATAGAATTAATCATATAAAGAAGCCTATAAAAGTTATTATTTTTTTAACTGGAAAATATAACTCTTTAAAAAAACAAACATATACTAACATCTGCTCATAAAGGCACACACTAGACCTTAATCAAGTGGCTTTTAAACTAAGCCAGGCTTGTAAAAGCAAAGGGCTGATGGTGCTGGAAGGGAAAGTCCAGCCCTGACTCTGCATGAGGTCTGGTGAAAGGGTCCCATACGCTTAAGGGTGATCTGTGGAGACCAGAATCCAGCACGGGGAGCACAGAGGCAGCCTGACTTGTGACAGGTGCAATTACACTTGGCAAATTATAAAAAGCCCTTGACTGAGCTCTGAAGGCTGCATGGGAACATCAGATCTGAAACTCAGCACTGCACCAGTCATTGACTTTACCATCAGCAGTTCAGGTGTGGAGACATGGAAGTCAGGTTTGATTGATGAATATTGTCCAGAAAGTACTTGATTAAGTCCATGGCAGCTCAGGACTGCTGATAGCTGTCAGTTTAACTTTTTGCTTCTGTTTTACATTCCATTAAGTAATTTAAATGCTTAGATTGAATAAGACCTTTGTCCCTTAATGCATCTGTTTTATTAAAAGGAAATATTAGTTTTAGAGGATATGTTTTTGAAACAACTATTGTGTTTTATTCCCCAGAAAGTTCCATACTAAGGAAAAAAATCATGACTTAGTTTAATTCAATCTCTAGCTCTATTAACCAGTGATTCAGCAGGTTCTGGGCAGAATCTTCTCTTTTACAATTGGGATTCAATATTGCATGTCTTTTTGTACTGAGTAATTTTAGATACATTTTTAGTAAATTTAGAGCTAGGAAAGCAGAGCCTGTTCCCTCTAATTTGATGTTACTTTATTTAACAGACCACTACCTTCTCCCCAGATTTTGGGATGCAGACCAGAGGGGATCTGGTTTTCCCAGTATCAGTGCCCAGACATTGGTGATTGTGTATGTGAACTGATACAGCCGTTCATTTGACCACACTTTATCTGCTATCTAATCACAGAGAAGGATCTTCTGAACTCTGTTAGCTTGGCCTTTGGGAGATCAGAAATATCAGTGCCTGAGTAGATAAAACTGATTGTTTGAAGGATACAGTATGCTCTGTCTTATTTGATAGCAAAGAAATTATATTTGATTTTGATGTTTGCATGCACTCAGCCTGTACAAGGATGAATGTATATTCATCTGTCACCATGTGGGGAAACTCTATAAACTCTACTCTTATCCAGCCCAGACAGTCTTGTTTATCTCTTCTCAGATATATAAAATGTTCCACAAGGTGAGCCAGGTTCTATCAGATAGACTGATTAATGTATTTTACAAATAGATAAATAAGACATCAAGAAATGTCAAATGTTTTTGAAGGCTGCCCTTCAACCCTTTGGCATGATGTCTGGTGGCTTTTCCCTGAGCTCTGTCAATTCGCGGGGCAGTCTGCCAAGGGCAGCTCTGAGACAGGCAGTAGGATTAATGCAGTGGAAGAAAGGGTCAGGTATTTGAAGCTGCTCAGGGTTGGAAATTTTAGCTTAGAACCTGACGAAATGAATCCAACAGAATGGTAAGAGGGGGCATATGTTATTTCTCTCCCGGGCTCTGCAGTTTGTCAGTAAATTGCCTCTATTTTGTGTGCTAAGTGTAAAGAAGAGGATGTTCAGAAGGCAGTAGGCTGTCAGTGAATACCTGGATGTGGGTCAGAGTTTGAACGGTATCACAACTCCTTCTACAGTAATTAATACACTTTCTACAGTAATTAACACATTCAAGGAAGAACAAAGTGATAATGCCTAAATTCCAGGCATGTTCTATAAACCAGGGGCAAAGATAAATCCACTCTTTACTTGCATTTAACATAAACCACAGAATCCAACAAATCTTTCCTGACTAAGCCCATACTTAACAGCTGGGAACCTGCTCTCACTGGGTCACGCCTGCCGGCTTCAGATGATTTATCTTTGATTTACATAAGCATGAGTGGAAAATATGGCCTGATTGCTTTTGCTGAATACTGTTGTAGAGGTGTGTTACAGTACAGTAAGGATAATTTAGTGGTTCAACATCAAGGTCTTTCCAAAAAGAGTAAATTTTTAATGATACCTACACCAATTTAGCAGAACAAAAATAGAGGATATTATTTATTTTCAAATAATATGCTTGTGGAGGTCCTCACCAAATGCTGTGCAGAATAATCTTGCAGAGAAAGAGGAGGATTTAAAGTAAAATTTAAAAGAAATAGAACTGTGCAGCTGAAAAATAAGGTTTATATAAACTGTAAAAATGTGTATTTTCTTATCTGTTAAATGCTCATAAAAAGTCTGTGTTCATTTGTATATCTATTTATTTAATGTGAAAATAAATTTAGATTGTATGCATCAAAGTTCACGATAAGGCTTCCACTATAGAAACTTTGGTGAATTTAATTCTCCAATAACCTAATTATCTATGTTGTGTATTTGCTTCTGGAATTTTTTTCTTCCTGAATCCTTTTATAGCTGGGAATGACATTTTTCAAATGCTTTCCAAGTAGTATTTTGGTACATAAAGAATTAGACTAGAATTCACCTTTAACCACAAAACCTGACATTCTCCCAAAAATATTTGGTACACTGTTAAGATTAGTTCAGATGAGATAAGTTTGACTGCATGCATTTCATTGACTAATTACAAAAAATCAATAGGTCTGCTATGCAGAATGTAAAGAATTGGTTTGAATTACCATGTATTAAAATCCAAAGGGTCGTCTATGTCAGGTCATTGGAGACAGCAAACATGATGAACATCAGCTCTTTTTTTCAGCTTTACAACTTTTTAATGTGGTCCAGTATGTTGAGATGCTGTTGTGTCAAGACATGGCCAAGGGAAAACTCCAAACAACTACTCTCAGATGCTTCCATTAATTATGCATTCTTGCAAGCACATCTTTGTCCAAATTACTCTTTCATATTTTCCTCAGACTGTTATCAGCAATTTTCACCTTATTAGTAGAGCTTAAGTATGAACACAGTTTCTAACAAAGGCAATTCCTGCAGGTACCCTAAATGTTCTGGAAATTTTACAGTATCATTGTTTTCCTTTATAACTAACAGGTAAGGTTATTAATAAAGTCTTTATAGACTTTGATTAATGAATCTCCATCATTCATTCTCCTATGTCAAGCAAATTTCTGAAGCCTAAATTTTTCTTCTTGCAATTTGGCAAAACTTAATCTTTCATAAAATCAATGCATATCACAGCACTTAAATGCTGACCTCCCTTTGAATTAGCAAACTGTTCAGCAAGACACAGAGCCACGTGAGGTGCCTTTACTTGAAGTGTTTAAAACCTTATTGCATTTCTCGGGAAATTGAACACAAAAATTTCTGAGTTTTACCCTGGATGATATTAAATAGGTGTCTTGTTCCCGCTGTGAGCAAAACCTTTGCAGAAGGGAAAAATGTGGGATGTGTGATGTGCTGCCCCAGTGCAAAAATTGTCTGGCTTGTTTTACAAACGGCTTTATCTGTTTCAAAGCCATTGAAGAGAAAAATAATTTTAAATTATAGTGGAGTAATGTTCTAGCATATAAAATAAGAGAAGTGTCAGCTACAGATCAGTGAATGTAACAGGTGACTTGCTCTTGAGACATCTGTCAGTAACATTGGGGGAAAATGCTGTGTTGTCAGAGAGGACTTCTATTTGAGTGACACGGTAGTGGTGGCCTCATGCTGACAATTCCAAAATGTCCTTTAAATTTGTATTATCGATGGAAAATTCCTATAAAAACTGTTACACTTGGACATATTCTATGAGAAATCTCATCTTGAAATAGAAATAGACACTCGTCACAGAAATAAAAAATAGTTCTCATGTTGCTGAAAAATAATCCTAATTTGATTGCCTTGGATATGAGTGAAAAACTTCAAATACTTGTTAACGTTCTTAAACACATGGACTCGGTACATCACATCATAGGCACTTTGCAAGGAGTGTCTTCTCAATTTAGAATCAGCCATGAGCCTGATCAAATCAGGACAAAGAAATAAAAAATAATCAAGGGGGGGCATTAAATTGAAAGGAATAGATTTACACAGAGAGATTAGCAGATCCACTGGCTTCATTTAATAAAAAAAAATTAAAGTATTTTTAAGATGTTTGCATTGATTTTAACACAACATATCCACTTCTATTCATAAAGCATATTTTACCTGCAAAATAACTATTGGCTATGCAGTATTTTAATTGTGGAGTGGAACACTGCAGAATTAAAAAAAGCCAAGTGTTTAATTGTCTGGGCAATTTTATCTTCATTTTTTTGCATGTCTGTTCTATAATAGCTCACTGAGGTGTTGCTGAGGTGGTCATGGCTGTGGCCAGAGTGCTTCCATGGGTTGTGACAGTTCCCTTCTGGTCATGGGCACAGCAAAAGCTGGTGTTGGTTCTGCTCAGTCTATCAACAGTCCTTTTTGTTGCCCTTCACAGAAGTGGGTTTTACACTTCTGATGAAGACTCTTCTAAGCACAGCCAGGAGTTCATTTTCTAATTTGAAGTGTAACCTACATTAGGAAAACAGTTAATGTTTCAGAGCTTATTCAGATTTAGAGAGAGGCATATTTGATAAGATTTCAAATCTGATAATTTCTCTTAATTCCAACATCTCAAATGATGATGATAATATCTCTTTAGAAGTACCGTTGTGTCTGATTTTTTCAGCTTTCTGCTTTTGTATTCCTTTGTTCAGGACATGCTCAGTCTTGGAGGGAGGTAGCAATGCGATACTGAGATCTATCACTCTTCCGTGGATGTTCAGGTTCTGCTCTGAGAAGAACATTAAATTAGACCAAATTGTCAGGGTTTTTATCTTTTTTACCACTGTTTTCTTGAAGAGTTGTATATCTGACAAATATACAACTCTGTATAGGGGTACATAAGAGGTTGCAGGCTCAAGGCATTTTGTTTGCTCCAGACTGAGCCAGCCATTCTTCTCGCTTGGTGAGTTGTTTTATAGTTCCTCACATGAGCTCATCTTGGAAACAGATGAGTGTTAATGCTGGTTTAGGAAAGGGAGCAGAAGCATGTAAGACATTAGCTTTAAATTATCCTGATGCTGATGGAGCAGTTCTGTCGATGTGACTTGAAGATGAGAATCTGCTGTAGGCTATCTTATATGTGAGGGCCAGGTACAAGGAAAATGTGCTCTAGGTAACACAGACCGTATAGAACTGCCCACAGTACATATGATAATTTTTAGGAGAAAAGGGTGGTATGGAATCCTCCAACTGCTTCCTAATGGACTCTCTGACATCATGATTGGGTTTTTAACAAAGACATCAGAAAGGTGTATTTCTGATTGTTTATTTAGTTAATAAGAAATGTTATAATAATTAGCAGTGCCACAGGAGTAAAAACATTGCATTGTAAAATAACTCACCATCAGGAAATGTCATTTACAAAATTAGGGCTGCATTAATGGTATAGCTACTCCCCTATGTCCAACTGATGTATCAGAGTGTATATAAGTCTTTGATTAAATATACAAATATTACGTGTTTTTTTTCTTTAGTCTCATTATAAAGTTAAAGAAAAATTACAGCCAAATTTATTTGTCTAGAGCCAAACAAGGGCAAACCTGAGAAATTGATTCCTTTTCAGTTGTTGTGATTGATCTTAAACTATGCTAAAGGAAGTGCCTCCATTTCCTTTGTGTGGAAGCTAAAGACCACATTTCTATCACAGAATCATCCCTGTGCTACAGCATTGACTTCATTTTTAAAGCCCAGAGACAGAGAGGGTACCAGGAAAGAGAAGGCATGAGACATCATAGAGTTTTAGTTGAATCCTTTTTATCTCCACTGAGAGCCAGACAAAGCAATTTGTTGGAAGGGTTCAAAGACACTGAGGAGTTTGGTTACATGACATGGTCAGTAGCTGCTTTTGAAACTCTACAAAACGTTTCCACTAAGGAAAGCAGTCTCACAGGTTCACCATCTGAAACAGAGAGAAGCAGAGGTAGAAGGAGAGTTCCAGTACATATATTAAAGCTGTTGCACAGATGTTATCCTTTCCTTTTTCAATTATTCCCCATGAAAAATGTCTGCTGGGAGGCTGTAATGTCATATGTGCATCTGTCTGGTTATGAATGAGTTGTGTATATTTAAATATGAATTACAACACTTCTCCTCATAGAAACCAAGGAGACAACTGAGAGTGAGGGATCTGACAACAGCATCTATGGAACATCACTTTGCCAAGGGGATTCAGACTGGGAGGAAAACAAGACTTTCTGGGCTCTGGAGAATCCAATTAACAAACACAGGCTCTTATAAGGTCATGCTAAAGCTTGATTCTGTGGGGTGATCATAATATACCTATATGAATATACTAGATGTAAAATTTGCAGATATGCTTTGGAACCTTGCAGCAAAATACATGTAATATCAGCAAAGGTTTTTATTTTAATACAGAATAACAAAGATGTTCAACTTAGCAGCTCTATTTAACAAATTTTAAAGAATAAATCATAAATTATTTGAAAATATTTAAAGACAAATTGAGTATTTTTTTGCTGCAGTAAATAATGATGTACTTACACCGAGGCTGCCTGGCAGCTGGTATTATTGCTTTCTTTTTTTTGGTTAATGTTAAGCCTAGTGAGTTCCCTTGTGCCAGTTAAGTTGGAGGGCAGGGAAATGTGGCTAGTGGCTCCATCCAGCAATCTGTGTTATCCCTTGCCCAGCTGTCTGGTGCTTTGGAGTCCTGTCTGCCTGTTTTTGTGTGATTAAACCCACATTTTTCAGTGCCAGTCAACATGCACTTATTTCACACACAGATAACAATGCAAAACATGGAAAACAATGTGTGAAACAGCAGAGGACTTATATGAAGAAACAGCATTAAATATTTTGGCTATTTTAACCTTGGCTTCTGTAGGTTTGGCAGATCAGAGTTCTCAGAACGCTTTTGATGAGACTCACCCATTGCATTGGAAATGTCAATTTAGAAAGCTGAGGAGTTTCCTCTGAGTATGACCAAGTGAATGCCAGCTGTGAGCTGCAGCCATGAGTTGTCCTCTGCATCATGGTCTGACATTTCTTCTCTGTCTCCTGTCAACAGCTGATGATATTTCTCTATCAAGAAGGATAACCTCAAGCTTCTTGTGTGACATATTTGTATTTAATAGCAAATATCTTCTCTGTGCTTCTCTGAGGGCCCTTGGTGTACTTCTCTGTGTTGTTGTGCCCTGTCCTTCCACTAAGCCTTCTCCATTTTAACCCTTTGGTAACTTAGCTTGGTGTCTTTGGGCTGGAAAGCATCACCCAGGTGAACCCCAGTGAATGTGATATTAATATAGCAGGACTGATCTGGCCCTGCAATTTTGTAAAGAAATGCATTGTTAAAAAAAAGTGGCTACACCTAAAAAGTGATATAAAAAGGGATTGGTCTCACCAGTTAGTAAAAAAAGGACATGGTTACTGTGATCTTTTTTGTACTATTATTTGCAAGATTCGCTTTGGCAAACACATATTGGAGGAATAAGTGTGCTTAAAAGGCACATCAGATGGTAGTAAATGCCAGGCTGCATTTTGTAAAACCATTTGTGGCTTATTTTTCCTGTATTGCTTTCTCTCCCTACGCACTAAAAATTTGCTGATATTTTTTAGGGTCAGGGAAAGCGTAACAGCCTTTCTGTGAATCCTAAAACTTTTGTGCATGCTGAGATTGTGTTATAAAGCAAAATGCGATGTTAAGTGGCCCACACACACTCAATGAAAATCCTATATTCCATTTTTTTCTTACCCATTTGGATCTTTTCTGTTGTGCCTTGCTAATGCCAGAGTCGTCTGTAACAGGCATTTTTTTACCCCTTTGTAATTGATGTCTTATGTCTAATAAAATCACATCAGTACAATATGTCACCTGAAAAAAAATAAATAATGTTTGTAATGCATATTGAAAAAATTCTCAGCATGTGTCTCAGATCTATTTCATATACCTCTTTGATAACAAAACAAAAGGAACATGTGAGTAAGCAGTGTTGCAGATATATTACCAATGTTCCTTCAGGGGAGGTGATTGTGATCTTTTATAGTAAATTTTTAAAAAATGAACTTCTCCAATAAATTTCCTGTTTTACAATGAACACACTCAACATGTTCATCTTTTATATGGTCATTGTTCAGAAGAAATATAAATGTCGGGTAGTTAAGACACCCCTGTGAGGCACCAGGGAAATATGTTTTCTATTTCAAATTAGGGTAGCCAAGCAGTTTTAGTCTTTAAGGCTGCTGTAAAACCTTATCTAAATGAAAGGTATTAAGTGGTGAAGTTACATAAAGGTGGGTTTCATTAAAATACCACTGGAAGGTGATTCTGTTTTTTAACTCTTAGTGTATTTCTGAAGGTATAATATAAAGTAAGAGAATTTATACTGGCACCGAACAAGCCTTGCACATTTATTGCTTAATTGAAGATAATTGGCCTGGCCATAGAATTGTAGACCTTACCATTCCAAGATCATGATATATAAAGGTTAAGTATCACTTCCAGTAAAATCTTCTCATGGAATTTAAAAGTTGCAATGCAAAGTTTGGTAAGACATCTAATTTTCTTGCTGACTGCAATTTTTCTATTTTTTTAATTTAAGTTTAATATGGCAGTTGAATTTATTTATAATATGTGTGCCCCAACCAAAAATTATTATTAAAGCACTTAATGTTACTTTAATAACTGCATACATTTTTATTTATATTTTTTTCTAAATGGCTACTTGATTGTTAAAGTTATTTCAGTGTAGCATAATTATTGTGATATAGGACAATAAGGGTATTCTAGGAAAACAGAAATAATAGGAAAAAACCTTAATGTTTCCATCTGCAAACTAATCTGCTTATTGGACAATGCAAATTATGAAATAACCACTATTCAGGATCACTACACGAAGAAATTAATAAATATTTATTTAGCATTGCTATCTCAAGACTATATACTGTAATTTAATGTCCATACTAGTATGATATAATTAATTTTGTGGGCTGCTGTAATAAACGCTATGACTGAATTAACTCTCAGCTGAGGCTAGATTGAACGTGATTCCTGTAGGTAAACTGTATCAAAAACCTAACATTGCATCTTCCAGCCGTAGGTTTGTCATGGGAATACACTGGGTTTTCTAGTGCTGTATGTGCCACCCAGAAATCAAATATATTAACTTTATCACATTTTTATTAGAAAACAATATTTCTAGGTATTTATGACTAAGCTGTAAAGCTTGTTTCTGAGTGAAATGCAGAGACTTTCATCTTATCTAACAAGTTTGCCTCTCCCATTTCAGACAGAACCAATTTGTTTTATTATATTGTGTGGTGGTTGCACTGCAGTTAATAGTTGCAAACACAACATGAAAGATTGCACAGGTCTTTGTGTAATATGGATATCTGTGCTACCTCAGATGGGGATGAATCAGGCTGCAAGTTTGCAACTAGTTTGAGCTGGTCCAAGAATGTTAGCACTGAAGTGATCATCTCTTCATCCCCTCTTCTGTCTGTATAAAACACCAGGGATCTCCCACATAAGCCAGCAGTCCTATTTTTGAATGACCTTATAGCAAGCCAGATCAGGAGCTGACGTGGCTGAAAATTAAGATAAATTAAAAAAAAGAAAAAAAAACAAAAAAATAAAAAAGGATAAGAAAGAAAATAATTTCTCAACCACATGATTGTCGGTGCTGGCACAGTAGGGGTTCTGGAAGCATGTGGCCAAGACAAGAGAGGACCTTAAACCTTAATAAAACCGTGCATTTAATTTTATTTCTTTGCCACAGAAGAGCCAAAATTTTTATTTCAAGGGAAATGGGGAAGGATTTGCACTATTTTCCCAATGGCATGTACTGTTCATCTTCAGTTTTCACTGTGTTATGAGCTGCCAGAGGTCATTATAGCCACATGAATAATTAGAAAATGCTCTTATGCAGGTGGATGTGTTCTCTGCTAATCACATTTGTCCTTCCAAAGTCAGAGGAAAAAGTGAAGAATGTGATTTTTCACAACACGCTCTTAATTAGTCCAGCATCTGATATCAGACTTAAAACTAAATACTCCTTATTACTGAGATGGTGTTAAAACACCAATTTTAAAATATTAAAATTAAAACCTTTCATTTTTCTGCACATATATGTGGCTATTCCCACCATGAATGTTCTCCCAGAATTCTTTCTTATTAATTTCCTTCATTATTACTAGAGTTTTTATTCAGGATTCATTTTCTAATGGACTCCATGCTGCAACTGTTTTGTGAACGGAGTCACTGATGATTCCTGATGGGAACTGTTCTCTCTGCACGGCGATACCTTGTGCAGGAGAAGACAACCTGGTTTTGTGCCTCTGCTATGCTGTGTGCTGAGCAGCCACTTCACCCCCAGCACAACCACAAATGGTATTGCCGTAGCGTGATTTCTGATTGATTTCATGAGTAGTGATTGTTGTGGCACTGAGGTTTTTTAGCTGTATATATTGTTATTTTTTTTCTTTCCAGAAAGTTAACCTTCTGGCGGAGGAAGAATACTACTCCTGCAGTGAAAGCCCTGAGACTTGTACTCGTAAGATGTGTGAGAGGTTTTACTGGTGGTATTTATAGGCCTTTTGCACTACAGGAACTGTAGAAAAAGCCTGCAGTGAAGCTGAGAGCTTGGCTGGGAGGGCTGGCCCTTGCCTGGTGGATACTGCATCTCAGCATTGCTCTGAGAGACCTGAAAATAGTCATATTTAATGTGTGATGCAGAACAAAATGAGATATTGACTAGTAAGAATTGGTAGGAACTTGCGGTGAGGTGTTTTTCCAATCAACTCCTGAGACATCAAAATTATGGTGTTGTCTTTTGTAAAGCTGTGCTCAAGCATTTCTGCAATAAATCCTGTTCTCAGGCTTTTGAACAGAGTGCAGAGGAATAACTGGGGACGTTTTGGGGTAAAGTCTGGCATACTGGAGAAATAGCTCATTACATACACAACCAATTTTCAAGTAGCTGAACTGGGATTTTTTTTATTTTTTTCTTTTTATTGGGAAAAGCATTGAGCATTGCTCCAGGCAGGTATTTTATTTTCAAAGGTGGGTCAGTAAGTTTAACAGGCTGGGGCAATTTGAAATGCTGACCCGTGTTAATACAATCATTGTCTTTTTCTCCTTTATTTTTTTGGCAAAAGCTCGTAGTGGTCATGGGGAGATACTGGGATCCTCTTGTATCATGCTCTGAACATCTGTAACAAGAAGATGCACCCTGCTGCAGAAAGTTTATCTTGAACTTGGTTTTGCAACTGACTGTGAAGTCGTGGTCTCATTTTTCAACACTACACGGGGGGAGGATGGTGGAGAGCTCACACCTAAAGCTGGTGGAAACATGTGAGTGGTGGAGCCCTTGGCTCTAAACCCTGTGGAAATTTCTCCTCCAAGGTCAGGTGGAACTGGTGCTCTTCAGAAGTGTGCAGTGTGTCCCACTGTCTCATAGCATCATTTTTATGGGCTCTGTCTCTCAAAATCTCTGGCTGGTGTTAACTTCTTCAGTTTATGCCAGCAGGAATCACATTATACTTTTATTTCGTTTCATTAAAGTGAGATTGTGTCCTGGGCCTGCCCTGCGCTGGGGCCATGGCCCTGGGGTCGCAGTGGTGGCTGGTGCTGCCCTGGGCACGGGGACTCTGGGCAGGGGGGGCTCTGCATTGCCACATTTATTTCTATATCTGAAGATATTTACATTCTTCCAGTTTGCCATGGTGGTGATGTTCTGTGTCACCATCTCTGAGCACGGGCAGCAGCTGGGCCTCAGGTGTCCATCACCCTATTTCAGAGGTTGTTTTGCAGACCTGGAGATCTCAAGTGTTCAGTTTGCATTCACCTGTGAACTCCTCTGGGTGTGCAAGGCTGGATCTGGGTCTTACTCACAGCTTCTCTCTAACTGCCTTTGATCCCTGAGGTGTTTGTGTGGTTTGTTGGGGGGACACAGGCACCGCCTGGGGCTGAGCCCGGCTGGGGCTGCCCTGGGCACGGGTGCCTCTGGAAAGGGTGAGCTCTGCATTGGCATATTTATTTATGTATCAGAAGATATTTACATCCTGTATATAGTTTACCATCTTTATTATTGTTTTTTTTTTCTTCTTCACTAAAACTGTTCTAGTTTTTTTCCAACCCCCAAGTTTCTCTCTCCCTTATTCCCCAGTTGCCTTCCCCTGGGCAGGTGGTGGTGGGATAACAGAGCATCTGTTACCTGGTTATTGGCCAAACCTGTGACATTATAGATTGAACTTTCTGAGGCAAAGGCTAGGGGAGCAGTGAGGGTGGTTTGTATATTCTTGTGTTTTTGTGAAGACCCTTCAACCCCTGCTCACCATCTCTTGTGCAAAGGAGGATTGAGCTGCATGGAGAGCAGCGTCTTTGCCTTTGCTAGATTGGGTAGAAACACAGTATCTAGGACAAGTGTTTATTCCTTGGATTCCTTTTTAAAGGGAAATGCAATCCCTGGTAATCCAGCACCTTTAGATCTGGAGTGCAAGGAGACACAAGGACCTGAGCTGGTGTGGGGCCACAGGTTGTCCTTGGAAGCCCAAATATCCGCAGATTCCCTTCCAGCTCTCTGTCTTGGACACACATCTGGCACTGAAGGATTCACATGTGGTAAACCAGGATTAATAAGAAGCTTCCTTGTTGATATAAGTCTAGTTCTAGCGAAGTGACTGTGCACACACTTGACTGTAAGTGCTTGTATATTTATGTCTATTTATATGGATTTAGGTGAATCAACCTGCATGCTCAAGTGCTTTGCTGAATCAGAAATATAAATTTTCCACTGGCAGCACAGGGAAGGGCTGTTACTGGGTGGCCTCTGGCTTTGATCTAGCCACACTTAAGCAGATGTTGCATTTTAAGTATGCAAAATAATCCTAAAGAATAGCTTTGTGAAGTCAAGGTAGGGTGCTTCCATTCATTGCTGATAAGGAAAAGCTGGTGCTGGTGCACAAGTACCAGTGCTCTCCTGCCTTCTCTGGCATAATTCTGTGGTGTAGAGAATGGAAATGATGAAACAGATTGAGAGCTACCTCTGTGGTACAGCAACAGAGCTTCAATGCTTGCAATATGTTTTATTCTGATTTTTTTTAATAATAATTTTATTTTATATATCACATTACTGTAAATCATTCTTCTTTCTGAAGAAAAAACCTGCATTTCTATACCAATAATATTTATTTGGTGTGAATTAAAATGAGCTAAAATAAAAAAAATATTTTTTTGTGTTTGTATATCTTAAATAGAAATAGCCTTACTCAAAAAAATCCAGAATTTCTGAATTAATTTCTTTTGCAAAACATCTTTAAAATCTATTTTATCCTTTTGTATCATAAAACTGATTTCTTCCCTTTAACAATTCTTCACAAAAGCTCAGTGCTATAAACCCTAGTTTTAGGACAGTAGTTTTATGTAAAATATTTGTAGCATTTTCTTTGAATCAATAAGCAGTTTTCATGCCAATAGATGATAGAATTGGTATGCTTTTTTGTAATTTACAAGTGAATTGTGTGCTTTCTTAAAAGGTGGGACAAGTAATTTTCCCCACACTGATATAATAACAAAAATCTTGCAATTGAGTCTCAACAGTTTTGGCTCAAATTCTGACTGAAGTCAGTGGGCAGCTTTAAGACGTGGATTTTGTACAAAAAATTAAGTCTGTATCAAGGAACTGAGTGATATCCACTACCAAACTATTTCAGATTGCTGCATAATTCAATTATGAATTCATAATTCAATTTATACCAATATTTTTTGCACTGAAGACATATTTAACCCACCAAGTGCTTCATGCGTAAGTATTTAGTCTATAGAATAATTTTAAGTAGTTCCTATGTTAAATTTGAGTTAATTTTTTGGGGCAAGATCCAGCATGCTGAGAAAGAAGCAACATAATTTGCCTGGAGAAAACACTGAGGCCTTAAACCTGACCCACCAATTGGGCTTCTTCCATTGAGTTGCCACAGCTCTTAATTGACCCATGAAGGAGCCTGGGCTTTTGCTTCTTGAACCTATAACCACAGAAATTTACTATTTGGAAAAAATTAAGTTGTTTAACACTTCACAAACACAGGGACATCCTATTGGTGTTTGCTCACTCTTGATTGGGCCAGATATCTATGTATGCCTCAGTGTTCCAGTGCTAAATAGTGCATTCAAGAACTGGAGATGCAGAATGTGGTAGTCACCCCCTTCACAATGTCTGGATGAAGTCTTGGTGACCGTATGTTGGACTAGCTACAGATTCTTGCTATTTTCCCCATGTGAGTTCTAGCACCCCTGCAGATATATGGCTGAAAATTAATCCAGCAATTCAATATATATAGCTGCAGCTCATTATTTGGTTATAGAAGTGCTAGTGCTAGCAAAAACAGGGGGGACACACACCATTAACACACAGTTTAGACAGAATTCAAACCTGTCAGCAATAGCCAAGCCTTGCACCAACTTGAAGTGATTGTGGAGCTGCAACCTTTTAGCCCCTTTCTTCAAGCTGGGAGATGTACCTTACCTGTAAAACTTTATGGAGTGGCAAGTGAAGTGCAGGGCACCACGCCATGTGTGACTTGTGCTACAAAGAGACATAAATAATTAACAAATAGAGAAGAGTCTGGCATAATTGGGTGGAGTGGCACTGACCTTGAGCATCCTGAAATCTGCTCTCACTAAGGCAATCAGTGGCCGATTCAAAGGGCAGAGAAAGCAGCCAGGAATCGATACGGTGTAGGACAGGCCATGGCCACAGCCCTGTTCCTCAGATCTGGGTGCTTTTCCTACTGCAGAAAACAGGAACAATGTGCTAACAACTGTATTACATCCTGCTTATTATACTGAATATGTTTGCATGCTATTCCCATAGACAGCTGTTTTGGCTACAGCCTCCCTGATAAAGTCTATGTAGTAATTATGTCATGCACTCTTATTAGGTGAATGTTTGAGTAACTCTAAATAGCACCTCATTTTGTTAACTTCTTACACCAGTAAGAATTAAAGCATTTAAGAGAATTGTAGTAAGTGTGAAAGTAAATACTTTTCCTGGAGTTTAAGAAAAAACAGACAAAGTATTTTCAAGAATTGACTTTAATCTCAGCCAGGAGCACACAGCATAAGTAACTATCCATTGTTCTGCCTTACATTTAGCAGAATGTCAAAAATTCAAAGTGGAAAATATGTAATATGACTAAATAAAAGGGTGCATGCATGGCACCCCTTGCCTGTCACAATTTGGTATGGAAAGGGTCAAATATTTTGCTTTGTTCTGGTGACACTGCCAACAAAAGCAGCAGGATCCCTAGTTCTGGTCTCTGTAAAGACAAGTTCTAGACCATTGAAAATGATTGTGTGGATTTTCCTACGTCTTTGATTTCTGTTTCCTTTGCATTTACCTCCTGCATTTATCCTTGCAAGGATCACCCTGGTATCCCCTATACTGCCTTCTCCTATGGTGTCTGTGGAGGAACATCTCTCTGATCTTGTGCTAAGTGCTCTGTGGGAAGAAGCCCTTCTGCATCCCCTGGATTCACACCTGGTTGTGTGTATGCTGCACAAGATGCACTACAGCAGCAGGAGTTGTCATGTGCCATAGGTATCACTGCCATGTTCTTCAGTGGTGAGTAAGTGGATCTCTGCATTAAAGTGTGCATGTTTGACAAATCTACATTATCAAAGCAGGGAAAGTAACAAACAGCAGGGGAGAGACTTATGATTGTCTTGGGTTGCTGGTTTACTTTGTCACAAAGAGTGTCAGGTTTAATCAGAATATCTCGGGGTTATTCTGTACTGAATGAGCTCGGGAGACATTTCTGTTAAAAGCAGAGTCCTACCAGAAATGTTTATGGTTGCAATGTGTGCAGAAGTCTAGTTCAAATGACTCTGAACATGCCTGGGATCACCCTGACATAGACCACAAAGGATGGGGCCTTGCAAGGAGAGAAGGTCATCTATGAGAAGAAGAAAGTCTGTATCCACTTTCAGGCTACACCTTACAGAGTAATAAAGGAGTTTTGTGGCTTGAATATAAGGTTGGCCATCAGAAAAAACATAATTGTGTAGAAAAAAAGTAAATAAGGTGCCCACAACCTCATGGACTGCTCACCTCATGCCTGCCAAACATTATCCCCCTTACAGGAGATCAAAGACAAGTGTGCCCAGCACAGGATGAACAGACTTTACATCATGAACTAATGGGGATGACATTTACCTGAGTGTGAGAACTGTCTCTGGGATGGCCATGATGCCTTCACAGGGCAGCTCAACCACTCCTGCTCTTGTCCATGCTGTCACGACTGAGGATGTGCACCCAAAAACTAGTAGCATTTGGGGCTGTTTCAGAGGGGACCTGCCCAAGGGCTTCAGCTTTTACAAGAATGAGTAGGTGCTATCATTCCTCCTGAGCCAAGTCCTTAGCACCTGCTTAACTGCAAAGGGGTCTTGGCAAAGTTCTCCTCCCCCTGAGTTTCTCTAATATTCCTGTTTGCAAAATGCCTTTCCAGCAATCCAGGTGTATCTCCTCCCAGCTATGATCAAAACTGTCGGAATATACAAATGGTGATTTATTTGGTCAGCGATGGCTACTAGCCCAGGATAGGTAATGCTGAACAAACCTCCAGCATATTTTGCAGCTTGTATTTGGAGGACTGCCTCTGACATGGACGATGGTAGGGGAGCAGATGCTGGTGCCCAGCATTTTCTACCCACCAGCTGGTCTAATCACCCTTTCCGTGCCTATTTGTGATGATGCCTCCCACTCTAGATTTTGGATATGCTCCGTTCTTTGAACCTAAAACTCAGATGCTTACAAATTTGATTTAAATCTAACATCAGGTCCTAGGATCCTGCCCCAAATCATTACGGTGCATAGGATACTTACATCTTTTAATAGAAATGGCAACAAAGAAAATAATTTTTTCTGTGCAGCTGGACATTCAAATAGTGAACAATACCCACCAGCTTTAGTGTGTTGAAAACCAGAAGCTGTGGCATCTTAGATGTAATTTTCTGAGTAATGCTATTTTCACTGTGCTACCTGTTCTTTAAAATATTTGTTATTTTAGCTGTAAAACCACATTAAAATTAAATGTTCAAAAAGCTAGCAGTCTTCCAAACCCCACTGGCTATTTTTTGTGCAGAAGAATATACAAAGAACCTTGGCAAATAATTAAACATTCTAATTTGGGATAATCTTTGATTAATGAAGAAGCTGCTTTAGAATGCTCTTCTCTGGCTCTAATAATTGATCTCTAATTGTCCCATCTAAAGGTTATATATTGCCTTTCCTCATGATTGTGTCCTCCGCCTTATTACTCGAATCCAGCTATTAGCAACGTTCATTAATTCCTCTGGAAAATGCTTTGAACTTTCCAAATTGAAATAATGCTTTATACAACCAAGTTTAATTTTGTACTAGCTTTGAGTCTTGAGAAACCACACCAAGAGGTGGCACAAAGATGGTATGTAATTATTCAATTGAAAATTATTTTAGAATTTATAAACTATTTGAGGATGTTGGACAAAGCATGTGTAGGAGGATAACGATTAAAAATAATGGCACAGGTGCTTTTTGTTCTCTTAACTGCAAGTAAACAGGTGATGAATTTGCAAAAAAGTCGGATGTCTAAGTGGTAAATGCATTTATGCAAAAATTGGCAAATACTGAATTTGGGGTCTGGTGAAATGTTTGTGATGATAAAAAAACTCCAGGTTGTTTCAGAGGGATTTTACCTGGATGTCTAACAAGCTGGAGGAGACAAACATATTTACTTAATTGCTTACATAACTGAGAGATGAGGCTTCTTAACAGCATAAATTGTTAACTCATTTCTGAAATAAGTTGATTTTAAGCCTTTTTCTACTTCAGTAAGACAATAACTTTTAACCTGTTGTTCGGCAGTCTTTCTTTTATACGGCTTAAAGAAAACTGGCTGAACTTCTTTGGTTTTCCTACTTAGACATTAGATTATGTAGCCCAAATGTTAGTGTGTGCCAGGTGCCTGACCACAGCATTACAACACCAGGGGCTTTGTAATTACCCAGCACATTTTCTGTGTAGTTTGATATTAAAAAATGCATAAGGTACTTGCATGAGCCCAGATTTTTACAAATGCATCTAATTAATACAATTTGAAAATACTTTTACTTCCTTTGCCCGTGATTTTTTCAGACTAATTTCATTAAAGTGGAATGCTTATTCATGTGCTGCTTTCCCCAATTTTGGCTTAATTGTTTCCAGTCTGTACAGCCCGGCTGTCTGGAGATGTTTATTACTGAGTAAATGTATTCTGGAAGGAGAGAGAGCCTGGCTAAATTGCTGGAAAGAAAAATTCTACAATCTGACCTTATCAAGACAGGATCCAGAAGGTTCTTATTTTTCACTGTGACTGCAGACTGTTAGCAAGGAAAAAAACAATCTAAAGAAGTTAACTAAAGTCTATCACAACATTCATTGGTGCTGGGGAGAAAAAAAAAGAAAAAGCACTGTCAAATGCTTATAATCCATTCTGCAGAATTGCAGAAAAAGCCTTATATCCCGTAATGATACAAAGCTATTTTCTTCTGGCTTTGGAAAACACACACAATTCCGCACAAATGCACTTGGTATTTATGGAACCTCTTAATATACTTTAAGTATATGAGAACACAGAATGAGAGTATGGCATCAAAATATTCAATAACATATTTTGAGTGATCTTTAGCAACTCTCTTGAGCATTTATGACTTGCCAGAGGGAAATGCACTTTGCAAAGATCATGTGCAGTCCCTGTGGAGATCTGTAACCTTCCTCAGAGCAATTCACCACAAAGTGATGGGTCTGATCATAGCACAAGTGAGACAGTCAGTTTAAAATGCTCTGGAAACACTCTGAGAATACTAATAGGAACTCTGCGACTGCTGAGTCACTGCCTGCAACCAAAGGTTCAAGAGAAGGGTTATTTGGGGATTATAAATATCGACAGGAAGTTGGGTATTGGCAAAAGCTTCATTTAGACCTTGGCCAGCTTGTGGTCTGATTTGCTGCATAATCAGTTTATTAGTCAATCAAACAAAGATGAAATCTTTGGTTAAGGAGTGCTGGGAGGTTGAAATCTAGGACCGGGGAAGGTAGGAGTGAGTGTGTGTATATCAGACTGTTCCTCTGAGTGGCACAAGAACCTGTATTTGTTATAGAAAGAATTTGGTGTTTATCTGTTCTTTCCATAGGACCTGATGGCTTTACGAATAAAGGACAAGGTCTTCTCCTGACCTCTGTCTCCTTGCAAGAGCGATGCCCTGGTGGCCTTAATGCAGGAGCTTGTTTGTTTTCCTGTGTTATTTGGCATTGAAGTATTTTTCAGGAATTTCAGCTTGGTCAAAAAGATCTACCACTGTTTGAATGTGTGCTGTTAAACCCCCTCTGATAGAAAGCTGCAGAATGAGTTTCTTATCACAGAGCACGTAGGAATAGATCTCCTTAAGCCACTGTTGGTTCTTTGCAGTGGCCTCCCCCAGGTGTCATGTTTTGCTGCCTGTCACCATCCTTTATGTACTATTGTGTCCTCTTCAAGACCATCCAGAGCAGTATTGTGCTATTTAAATCAAACATAGCCCATCTTGGCTATTTCAGCTTTTGGAGGGTCTGGATCTGCGTGGTGTTTCTCGTTAATCAGCACTATGCTGTGTGGTCCTTTGGTTTTAGATGACACACATGTAGTACAACCTCAGCTTGCTATTTTCTGATCTGTCTTTTCTTTCTTCTTCCCTTCCCGAGTCTTGCTCCAGACGGTAACTGCTGCAAAAATGAAAGTGTGAAGTACATTTGCTTTCATGGAGCTGCAAACAGGGGGCAGAGGAGGAGGGGAAGTGCACTGGTATTGTTTGTTTACCCTGGTTCAGTTATTGTCCTCAGCTACTAGTCAACCTGTAATGGTATGAAGACCATCATAAAAGACATGGTACACAAATATTTAAGAAAAAAAGAAAGCTTTGATACTGTGGGGAGCCTCTCATCAAGTTCTTGTTTTTATCCCATTTCATCTGGCCTGCAGCTGATTTCTGAATTCCTCTTTCTCAGAAGCTCATTGACCACAGGCAGGAAACCTGCTACAAGTAGATGAAGAAGTTGGTGTTTGTTCTGTACTGTAAGAGTCTGGGCACACAGCTGGTCATTTAGTGGGTGAGGACCTGCAGATGAAACAGTGGCTGTATAGAAAGAGGCTGTATCTGATACACAGACACCTTTACCTGACTTTGAGAGAAACTTGGAGAGAGAGTAATTGGGAGATCTGCCATAAATCTATCCCCAAAGCACTCTTATTTTTAAGAGGGTTATGCAAAAGGTATCAAGCAGCTGCCATGAGAAAAGGGAGTGCCAGGTGCCCCACTTTGCTTTCAGTCTCCCAAATGCTCCCTTGACTGTCGTACCACTGCTCCCTTGGGAAGGGATGGACGTGTACCCCTCCCGTCCCTGGGTTTGGTCAATACAGCTCAAAAAGTCCTCGCTGTCCAAATCGAACATCAAGACCAAATATTTGACGAGAGGGAGGAAAAAAGAGCTCTTAACCTTTGCAAAACATGAAGATAAACAACAGTGATAAACCATAAGAGGCTTTTAAAATATATATGTATGTGCATTCCACCTGGAAATGCGGGTGAGGGCACCAGAAGTACAATTGTCTTTTATTAGCAGCTAAGTCAGGAAGGTACAAGGAAGTTTCATCTATTCAAAATTTGGTTTTTTTGCTGTTGCAGCTGCTGTGGAGTTATCATAGCTGGAGGAGTTACTGTTCTTCTTTTTCTCTACATGGAAATCACTTGACCCTGATTCCCTTATTGTCCCTCTCTGGGTATTACTGTTGTTAGTGCAGTGGTGGAATATTTCTCCCTAAATGTTACCGCAGAAAAGTAAAAAATTTCTTATTTCTCTTTTCCTCCATAGAGACTCTACTTTAAGAATAGATTTTAAAAGACAAATACTATGTTTAAAGACTTGGAAAGAAATGAAAATAACTGATATAGAGCATGAAGAAAAACGGTATTAGGAGCAGGTCACAAAACAGGGGAAAAACCATATGTATTTAGGGAGGTGGGCCTAACAGTCCAACTGAAAGGAAAATAAGGAAGATATTTCAGACAAGGAAGAAGATTTCAGGAGTTCACTTTGACAGCTAATAATTTAGCAGGAGCTACTGATAACTGCTCCATAAATAAAAAAAATGACCCTGGATAGTTAGAGTTAACTCTCCATAAGGTGAAGCTAAATGGACTGAGTGAGTTTGTTTCAGTCTTAACCAGAAGGTCAAAAGTCAAAATCACACAACTAGAGTGATCCAGTGCTTCAAATAGGCCAAGTATTTGTGGGTGTTCCCTTCAAATCACTTCAGATGCAAAATACAACTCTCTGGGGTCTGGGAGGGAGGCATACTGGGTAAGTGAGAGCAGGTGTAGGGCATCCTGATCAAGTAGGGTTTAAATGCAGCCTGATGTAAAAGATGAGCTGTTCAGGCAGAGCAGAAGTGTTGATGGGGTGAAGAGAAAACAAAAGTAATAGGAAAGTTAGTGTAGCAAGCTCAGCAGAAAGAAGACCAAAGGTTTTGTGCTGTTGTTTACCAAGTCATTGTTGTTAGGCCTGAGGTGAATACATCATGCCATCATAAGGTGCAGATGGTATGCTTTACAAAATAGCTGTGGGGCTTGCCTCATAAATACAGACAGTCCTAGTTTTTCTAAGCAGCCGTGTGCTGAGCAGAGGTCTGTGCTGCAGGTGCATTGTGTGCTGCTTGGGCTCATCACTGCCTTGCTGCTCCTCTTCAGACTGTAGAAAACACAGTGGTTTCATGCCCAAGGTCTTCCAGGCCATCTCATCCTGGGTAAGACTTGCCTTTTTCCTGTTAAAGAAAATATTTCTTTATTTGCTGGATCATTTTAACCTCTTGACAGCAAGAGTACTCTGGGCTAGCTGTGCCAAGGCAAGCCTTCATGGCCTGGTGGACCAAGTGTTCTGGCATCCATCTGGCATGGAGTGGGTGTACTCCAGGGCACCCTTGGTTATTTATTGTTGTTGCATGTATTGAGAAGACATATATTTTGTCAAATTAATTTATTACAAGTTTTATTGGCATTCCTGTGGAGAAGCTCATGTAGTTTTTTTCAGTCAGGGGACAGGGCCCCCATGACAAGGGCTTGTATGTGCTTCAGTGAGCCTGGAGCTGGCAGTGATGGATGGCAGATGGGTGCAACAAAGGGTTACGGTGAAGGATGAGATGAAGCAGTATCAGCAGGCTTGTGGATATATCTGGCATCACATGGTTTAATGTGGTTAAGAATTTATGCACAAGCTGGGGAAGCTGTTGGTGTGAGTAATGTTTGCTTGTTCACCTCTTAATTCCTTCTCCACCCCATGTACCCAATACAACTCTCAGTTACGGACATGCAGAGCTCGTCTTCCCACAAAGCTGCAAATCCTTTTTTTTTCTTTTCCCTTCTCTAAACTGTCAAATGTCACTGCCTTCTCATGGCTCTCCTAACAGCTGCTTTGAGACTGTGATGGTAGGGCTGCCCTCTACTGGGACTTTGACTGTCTTGTGTGGCCTTGCTCCATTGCATGTTGGTCTCACTGTGGTTTGCAGTGGCTCCTTCTCTTCCTGCCCTCTGGTTACTTCGCAGCATCCCAGGAAAAAAGAATACAGACCATTAGATTAATTCTGCACCTAAAAGAGGTACCAAGGAGATACGTTTGCAGGTTTTTGAGCCTTGAATGTAAGGGCAAAGGTTTTTGTCTTTGTTTTTCTTTCATTCCATCTGAAGGGTAGAGAAGAATGATGGGAAGAAGGGTGCGTGTGTGTCAATATTGCTGCTCTCATGAAAGCCTACAGACATATGGCCTTTGCTGGCACAGCTGCTTTTCTGCCACCATGGACAATCAAAAGTAAAACTCTCAAGGGATTTTTTCAAAGGAAAATGCAGTGGGAAAATTTTCACTCTACTGTGTATGTAGTTTTATTTCCAAGGGCAAAATGAAAAGTTGCAGTGTATTTCAGTCTGGTTTGACCTAAATGTCCAACCAAACTGAAATAAATACACTTCTGGGGGGAGTTTGTCATCGGATCCTCTTGCCTCAGTAGCTGAAGTGCCTCAATGTAATGCTGCTCTTTCTTGGTCCAAATTTGTGGTGGTACAAAGACTCTTGAGCAGCCATCCAGTTGTGTTGCTGGTGGAGTAAAGACGACAAATTAGTGGAAGGTCCAAAAAATCATTTGACAGTGCAAAACAGGGTAAGGATACTGCAAGAACTGATGGATAGAGGTTAGCTTTATTCTGGGTCAGTATTAAGTGCTTTGTATGTTGTTTTTTTCCTAGCAAATAAGATGAACAGTTACAGTTCAAGAATGTCAAATATATCGGTGCTTACTGAAAATGGAAATCCAAATAATAAACAAGCATTACTGCAGGGGTCTGTGCATGCAGAACACCAGGCTGGAGTTGTATCTCTAAATTACACTGTTAGTCCACAACTCTGACCCCTTTGACCTTATCTCTCTCCTCTGTTGTTGTGTTTCCCATCCTCCACTTCAGAGGCTGAATAGAGAGAAACTGTTTTTCTTGCTTCCAGATGACTATGTTCTAGCTATGTGTAGCAATGGGTGTCATTCAAGCCTGAATGGAGGGGATTGGACTAATATGTGGCTGGTTTGAGATAAGGTTGATAGGGCGTAAAGAGAGAGATCAGCTCTGTTCATCTCTAATTTCACCTCTAATTCTTCCTTCTGTATTTCACCCTGGCAAATCCCTGCTCCATGTAAATCCCCACCACTCCCTCTGCCATGTGCTTGCAGACATTGCTGACTTCTGGCTGTTTTGTTACCCATCTGCTCCTTCACTAAAGAGAGAGTTTGGTTTTAAACAATTTTTATTATAGTTATATGTGTATTCTTGTACCTATGTGGGAGAAAAGTACCTTAATTTAATCAGAGCTGTAAATTTTGCCGTGGTGACAAAGGAAAAAAAGAGAATTAAAAAAATTGGAAATATCTATACTCACTTGGTTTTTGGTTAACTCTGAGGTCATGTGTTTGGTTGCTGTGCGGTCAGAGTCTGGAGCAGCAGACACGTGACTGTAACTGTTTCTTCATGCAACACCCAGTATTTGCACAAGAATTTCATCATCCTCCCTCAGGAGTGGCTGCCAACTGCAGGGTAACGTGCTTGCACTGTGGAGGGGAAAAGATGAGTTTTGTGTGTAAAATTACTTTTAACACCAAAACATTTCTTGACATGAAGGTCAATACGTGTTGAAATTACTCTAAGTAACTGAGTTTATTATCATTCCTCTCTGTCACATTCCCTTGCTGCAGCTGTGACACTGTGCTGTGTAACTTATTTAATTACAGTTGTGTTCACTGCTGTGTGTCTGTCGTTGGGTACGCTATGAATATTTAGCTTTTTCTTTCTCTGCAGTTCTGTAATTTAAACAAATTCAGTGAAGTGTATTTAACCTGAAGTAATCCAGAATGTGCTTTGCTTTGGGCTGTGCTTCTTTAGGAACTTCCTTCTGCAAAATTGTTTTCATAAAAGTAGTTTAGTTCGGGTAAAAACAGGAAGCAGAATCAGCCCCTTATGTGCTGTGTGTGTCTGTAGTTTTTCTATCTATGTTTTCAGAACAACTTCAACCCACAGTGCTATTGGTGTGTTCAGTGGGTGTACTTGGACCTACACTGCAAACTTGCATGCTTATACATGTGTGCACCCCCAGTTTTCCTTCCAAAGAGTTCATTTAGGTGCTAACATGAAAATGTCAAAGGTCTGTGGGCTGAGCAGCCTGGTAAACAGCTATTGGAGCATAGAAAGTGCAAGACAGGCTGTTTCCATGATAAACTCTTTTTCTCTGAGGGTATTAATACAGCTCTTTAAGTAGGAATTCGTTGTATGCCTGCCAGCACTGTGCTGGGTAGAAGACTGTGAGTAACATCTTGGAATATTTAAAGAAAATATTTAAGGGGGGGTGAGGGGACTTTACATTTTTTTTAATAAAGACATCAAGATACAATTATAGACAGAGGGTATGGATATAACAATATATTGTAAGCGGGTCTAAAAATAGGACAGATTGTCATTCTTATAATTAAGCCTAATGGACCTTCCTGTGTAAGTTTGATAAGATGGCTTGCTAATATTCACACATTTTTTTTCTATTTAGCCAGTAAATTATGCATAAAGGACAAAACAGAAATAATCACCCAGACATTCGCGTTGCTTGTGTCTGACTAATTCTCATCCAGTGTCTTTTATAGCTTTAAAATGGGAGATAAAGTAGCAGGCCTGGTGTCTGTGCTGACGAAACATGAAATAATGACTGTTTTCTTAATTTAAGTTACATATGCTCTTTTTGAAAATGAAAGATTGCCAGTGGTTATTGGTGAGTTCTTTACACTGAATCAGTATGCAGTACAGGCGAATTCTGTGGAAGAGTCAAATGAGCAAAGCAAGAGTGAAAAAAATTGCTGACTCCATATCTATTAAGTCAAAAAGTGCAATAAAATTTCAGGGAAAGGAAGAAGAATACACAAGTTTTTTTTCAGAGCAGGTGGTGGAGGCACGTTGTTTCTCTTAAAATGCTGATGATTTTTACTCTAAGTTGTAAGAAAAAAAATCCTGATAAGGAACCAAATTTGTCAAGGTAAGAATTACATTTTACACTGGTGGTTCTGAGTTTTAATTTGAAGAGGACACAGAATATAGCTTTCAGTTAAATGAAGATATTTCAATGGAATAAAGGTGTGCTGTTCTTATACAAATGTATTTGCTCTACATGTAGAAAACAACAAGTAACTAATGAGTTTTTGTAAAATAATTGCATGAGACTGTTCTGCAGGAATTAGAATATACAATAATGCCAGTCACAGGGAAAAAAAATAAGAAAAAACCCAAGCAATTCTGGGATTTCCTCTTGATGAAGCCTAATTCCCATTCGAAGGACAAAAGTACTTATTCTGGTTTCAGAACTGGATCTCTGGGATTTCATTCCTCAATAGGATTTTGATTGATTTTATTTTAGTAGTTTTATCTTATTTCATAACATTTATATTAAATCAGGTACCTCTGAGCACTTAATCATTTTTAGCTTCTAAATCTTTGTATCTAATATTATGTTTGCTGTCAAAATTTAATATAAATAAGAATCACAATAATCGTAAGCTATTGATCAGATGTGTCAAACTACAGTAATGACAGGGAAGCAAAAGCTGAATCCAGAAATCTTTGTCTGTAATAAAGACACCTATTGACTTCAGTGGGTTTTGGGTCAGGCCTCAAATGGAAACAAAACCCATCTATGCTTGCCAGACAGGTCAGCAGATGACCTGGAATATGATAGTCATTAATCCACTGTAATAACTGTGTGTCCTTGCTGAAAAATGGTGGTTGGCAAGACAAATGGTAGGATGCTGAGCTGTGTTCATATGGCATAAAGCAGAGAATCTACAGACCAGATGAGAGGGATCTGCTGTATAAAACACCCTTCAAACACCCTTATCATCCATCTCCTGATCATAAATTACTGAGGAATTAGCTGGCACTGCCTGTGTGGGTCCCAGGAGATAAATGTTGGAGGCTCCCAAACCTTCTTCATAGGCTGTATCCAGGAGAGGACATAGGTGATGGCAGTACCGATGCTGCATGGTCCCTCTCCTAGGGACTGAGGGAGCTGTGCATCACTGAACAAATATCCTAAATTTGAGTGAGTCATCTGTTTAGAGAGATTAAAGGGCTCCTTCCCCCACTTCAGGAGCAATGTCACTGGGGAGCAAAAAAAATCCAGACATGAAATTGAGCAGGAAGGAGATTGACAGTGTAGAAAAGACTACACAGACTATTGTGTGAAAGGATACAGTCAGGGAGACCTGATTTCCAACCCCTTCTCCAAGGACTGTTTCCGTAATTTGCATTAAATACTCATTGTTAAAAAAAGAGGACTGTATTTTGATTTTGTAAGTACTGGACATGCTTTGATAAGGCCCATGGGATTAGGACATCCATGCTAGTGTTGTAAATGAAGGAAATAAGCTTTTGGAAACAAAGTAGTTTTACTTTCCAAGTGCTGATTCTAATAGTGTTTGAAATACTGATTAATACCTTGAATTACTGATTAAATCCATGTGTTCTTGAAGTACGTAATTTGGAGAATTGAAACTCAAGTTACCTTGCAATGTCTTCAGAGTATAATGAGGTGCCTGTATTTGTGGTGGCCATAGGGTCTGTGAACCTAGCTTGCTTTTCTAGATGTTTCACAACATCTACTGGAGGAAATAAAGATCTCTAAACCATCCTCCCTGATGACTACCAAATGAGGTCAAGAAGGACAATACTCTTCTGGCCTGCAGAAGAGCACAGATGTCATTATGCATACCTCAGCAGAAGAGCTGGCAGAGGCTCTCCAAGGTCTTGGATCTGCTGTTCACCAGTGGAGGAACAGAGAAGAGGCTCCCTGGGGAATAAGGAACCTGGTCACACCCCCTGCAGGGCTTTCAATGGAGTGGCAACTCTTCAGGAGTTGGCTGGTTGAGTGTATTGATTCCTGCTGCCTCAGCCACTGTAGCACCTAACTACTTGACTAGGTGCAACCCTCCTAGAAACCTTGAAAAACACTCTGAAAATTAAGAAGTTCAAATACCATTTTTCAACCATGTTTGCCATTTTATTTTCCTTTTTACCAGCTAAGGGAAGATTAGGATGAATCAGTGGGAATGGTAAATTCAATGTCAATGAGGAGGTGTGAACAACCTGGCTGAAGACAGCCCAAAACCAGGATATCTCCAATATCTCCCAGGCGAGGGTGAATATTAGCTGAATGAAAACTGCTGTCCTAAAGAGCTCTATTGGCAATTTTTTTTAACTCTACATGCTGGTGGGACACATGAAATTGCAGGTGTGTAAGATATCAAACCTGGAGGGGAAAAAGAAAATGGTCTCATTATCAACTAAATGATAGCAAATTAAAACAGGTAACTAGCATCATGCTGGCCATTTGGCTAGAGTATAAACAGGTTTAGATTAATTGGTACTAATGAGGCTTTGCTATTTAGGGATTTATATTTAAGTACTAACTGTGGTCCTTCCCATATGTGTTCATGAAGCTCTTTTGGATGGTCTCCAGAGATTGGCATAAAAATATGATAAAAAACCCCTAATCTGCATTTATGTATTTCTATCAAAAATAAAGAGAAATGTATAATAAGGGATTTAATTTAAGACGTATCGATGACTTGGAACACACGGTCACACTGACTCTCAGAAACCCTCTTCCAGAAAAACCTGAGCTAGGTTAAGTGACAATGAATGTAATGCTCAGCTAGCTGCTACCCATATAATCATCTGTTGTTCTCTCCACAGCTTGTTTCTAGATAACTGTCTGTAATATACTATTGGTTTTAAGCTAAGAGAACTGGTGCTTATGGAAGATACATACTTAGAATTTTCCTTCTCAAACAGAAAGGAAAAAGGTATATTCTCTTGTAGCCCTATGCTGCATAAAGTGTGCTAATCTTGTCCTATTTCTGCTGATTCCCTAGAGTGTTTCTGTTGCATCATAAATTTGGGGGTGTTTAAAAAGACAGAAAATTGTGTGGTCTAATATACAGTTCCCTAAACTAGGGAAACCATCAAACACCTCAATGAGCCTCTTGACTGTCTTCTGCAACAGAACGCAGCAGACAACACTGGCAAAATTTTGCCCTGAAGTACTGACTACATGTCATAAATTTTCTTTGCCAATAGATCTGTGAAGCCAAGTGCACAAATGCTCTCTGGAACACAATGGTGTCTCTGAGCATTACAGTTACAGAACTGTTTTTCTTATAAAGATCGATGAGCTCGTACATTCTGCAGTTACAGTTCTGGATATTCTGTTAGAAGCTCTGGTCTGTTGTGTTTGCAGCTTGACTTGGGCTGCTCTCTTTTCCCAGGACAAATGGAGTTATAACACCAGGATATTCGTTGTATCTAGAGGGAAACATTAATTCCAGGTCCTGGTCTTGAAAGCTGTGTTTCTAACAATGCCTCTGTCTGCCATCTGTATCCTGCTTGCCTTGCCCTTGTACATTAGCATGGCTGTGCACAAACACCCCCTCCTATTTTTAAGAAAGAAAAGCTCAAAGGGGCTAAATGTTGCTCAGGCTGCAAACAACTTCAGTGTAGCTGTGCACCTCCTATTTTTAGGAGCACAGACTGCAGAAACAACGATGCTGTCTCTGGCTTTGAGATCTCAAAATTGTGACTGGCACTTCAGCGTTTGGAACTGCCATCGGTTTGGTGGGAGAACTTAGAATCTGCTGATATAGCTTAAAAAGGGAACACCATCATATCTATAGAGGGCAAAAGCCTTTGGGGGGTTACAGCAATATGTTGCCTTGGAAATACCTGAATTGATCAGTTTTACTATTCTATTTAAATACTTCATTTTTTAAAAGCTTTAAATCAAGTGAGTTTGGGTCTGGAATGATGCAGCTTCAGTGGCTGCTTACCAGCCACTCGTGAATATGCATACTGCAGAAGCTAACTGTGGCATTTTTCATTTGAAGGTGAAATTGAATGACCTGAAAATGGAGCCATCTTCTCCTGTGTTACCAGCAACCATTTTAGAGCAAACTGCCTTGCGGCTAGGCTGCAGTCCCTTGGACAAGAAACTTGCTTTTCACTTAGATGAAGAAGATGAGTTAAAGCATCTTCGTGAATGTTTCTGTATCCCAAAAGTCAAGGATCTGCCTCCAAGTGAGAATTNAGGGGTGGGGGGTTGCATCGTCATTTGCATGTGTTTATCACAAATCTTTGGAAATCATTGTCACTTATGAGATAATTGAGCAACAGCAGTCATATCTGAACACAGTATGTCCCTGATGTTGCTAAATCAATCCATCAACTTATTCTAGCACCAAAAGCTTTATGCTCTCTTTCCCATCCTGAATAAAATGTGAGGATACAGTACTTACAGGGTGCTTGTGCTGTCAGTCAGCTGCTTTGAACAATATAGTGACTAATTGAAAATTATAGGCAGAAGCATTTCTGCCTAATGGTTTGAACCAGCAATGTAGCTTACAATAGTTTAGATTAGCTGCTGCCCTGGTATAATATAATTTGGTGTTATCTATCTAGTTACAATTATTTTCTTTGATGAAAGAGGTGGTACATATATATGTATGTACATATATATATACACACATATATATGTACATATATATAGATATATATGTACATACATACCTATATATTAACATTTATGCCTTATCGCTGGTAGTAGAGATGACTTTCTTCCTGAGGCCATATGGAAGATTGTGCCTTAGAACAAATAATTGATCTGAGCAAATAATTCATAATGAAACCTTTTATTTGAAGATCTTTCCCACTTTCCTCATGAATTGCCTACAAATAGATAACTGTACATGGCTTCAATGTAGCCGTGCAAAATGGTTCTCAAAATTTTTCTGCTTCATTCCTGGTCTGTAGGTTGTTTTGAGGTGCCTGTGGCCTCCCTGGGCATGGGAATGGTGGTACCTTTGATTGAGTTATTAAGAGAGGATCTGATGGAAGCTGAAGAAATGGAATAGTATTTCCTTTAGATGATGAACATATATAGGCATAGTCATTCCCCTCCTTTTCTGCCTTGGCAGAAAGTATCTATTAAAAATTAAAGAAAAAAATATGGTAGAACATTCTTGCAAAATATTTCCATTTTCTAATAAATGCAGATACAATTTTCTGCAGTTTTTTTTTTCTGAAAAAAACCTGATGGTATGTGAGAAATTACAAGTGCATTCACCAAATTATGTCCAGTAAAGATCTGTGATAGAAAACGGTATCCGTTGTCTGAATTCCTGGACATCCTTTGAAATGCTCTTTGTCTTCAATATCTTGCTGCCTAGAGATGATGAGTCCTGGGAATGCAGTCTGCTCCTGTCCTTTGGATGCAGGGATGATAAATCTGAGTTCTCTGTGTGCTGGTGGTATTGACTTATCTTTCCCCATGTTTAAATTCTTGAGTTTTGCTATTTATTGTATTCAGAGCAGAATTGGACACTTTACAAATATTTAAACGAGGTGCTTCCTCCGCACAGAGGAGGTTTTCTCAGCCTGTCTGCTAAGAAGTAAGTTTTTTCTTTTTCCCTCTGCTTACTTAAGAGCATTTCCTAAACTCCATCTGTGTGTTTGTGTATGACTATTCTGTACTCAAAGCCACTTCGACTGCCACCATGCTGCTGGAGCACAATCTCCAGCACAGCAGAGGTGTGGGAGATGCAAAATGTCCCTCTAAAGCTGGAAAGATGCTGGAAGGCAGCTCACATGGACATTGCACTGCTGCCTTGAACCTGGCCATGCCATTGAAATCCAGCTCAAGTATGGCAGCTGAACTGCAGCTGTGTCTTTGGCTGCAACATCTCAATGTCTCCCGGGAATATGAAAGGTCACTTGTCAGTGCAGTGTCTCAGCAGCTTTAGAGTAAAGAATCTTCTGAGAATTACGTAGAGGTTTTGATACCCCCATGACAGTTTTTCGTTGCTTGCCTTCATTACTGTTTGCTTATCAATTACTGTAATATTTAGACCCAAAGACTGCTGGTGTTGTTTTCCCCTGGTTACTATAATACTTAGTTCTGAGACTGTGGATATATATGTTTTAGTGAAGATAAGCAGCTTACATCATAGTACCAATAGAACAGTGCAGAGAACCCATCATGCTCATGTTCCCAAACTGAGGAGTTTTTTCCTCCTCCTTTTCCCATGTCTTTTTTTTTTTCTGTGCTTCAGCTGTCATCAAGAACAGGTTCCTCACTGAAAAACAACAGGGATATAAATATATATATATTTTCATTGTGTGTCTATACAATAGAGATTTCCCAAGACATTTATCTGAGCACAGGAGCGGATCCTAGATAACGTGCTTATGAAGATAAATGTCATTACACATATTAGGCATCAAATATTCTTTATATATTTACATCAAACATTGCAATGAGGTTTCAAAATGAAGCCTTACAAGAGGCAGATGAGAACATCCACAGGAGGCAATTGTAAGGTTACATACATAAAAATATCTAGAAAATCATTGTAATAGTTTAATTTAGTTGTCAATTTATAAACTGTCAGAGCTATTTGTTATATAGATCAAGTTGAAACCACTAGCAGACTAACTCCCTGGCAAATCTTTGGGGTTTTATGTGCAAACATTAGGGATGAGGCTCAGGTGAGCAAATAGGAAAAGATGACAGCAGAAGATTTAGAGAAATGTTTGGATCCCCTCGGTCTGCTCTGAGCTGACAACGAAGTCTCTTTAACGCTTTTTTGTGCACTGGGGGGAGGAAGGAATGGCTGGATTGCAGTTGGCAGTCACCAATCTGATTAAGGCTATGGCTTGTGCTTTGTCATTTTGTAAAGGAATAGAGCATCATTTGGGTTTCTTGGGAATAAAAAGATGTCCCAGACTGAAAGTTCGGAGCTATATTTCCCTGAAAAGATGGTTAAAGGTAGTGGTTAATCTTATAAATCCATCTTTTTGTTTGGAGGGCTTGCGAGGGTGGTATAGGAAGGTGTCAAAGAGGTGATCTTTTATCCTTCAACAAGGGATAGGGCTCAGATAATGTATAAACTGATTTAGTCCTGCCATTCTGGTTAATAAAGATGCATTTTTCCCTTTTGTTTGGACTGAATATTTCTGAAGATAAACTTGCTTTTTCTTTGAGGTTTAAAAGGTATAGAAATACATCTTTAATGTAGACAAATGGGTATATTTAGTATGCAAAATAATGTACATTATTAGATCTGACTAGTTTGCATGAATCAGAGTAGGTGTGAGAATAATTTATAATGTATCTAATTAATCTTAATGTAAATTACTGTTCATGTGTTTGTTTTTGTTTTTTTCACTCGGGTTACTCTAAGGACACATTTCAATAATTATCTCCTGTTTGTTTTACATCAGCCTGTATTTCATCGGTTGTGCTTACTTCCTATTTGAGTATTTCAATGTATGTTGCATGTCAGCTGCAACTCCTCCAGAAATAAAAAGGGCTAATACTATGAGAAATGAGGCTAGAGTAATTTGGGGAAAGACAAGTGCTAGTCTTAAGCAAACAAATGCATTACTGTAAAGAATATTATAGTGACGGAGGAAATGTTGGAGCACAACAGTGTGCTGGTCAGGAGAAGCTGTGAAATAAGAAAGATGCTGCAAAAAACAAACCTAGTTTGGGAAGAAGCAGTGGTCCAAAATGAGTCCTTTAATGATGTCGGAGGGGGGGAAGTAAATGACTTTGTGCAATGGAGTAGAGTACAGCCCAAGACAGAGTTGATAACATGCCAAAAAAAAGACAAATCATCCAAAGTAATAGGTGTAAAAGTAGAAGCCCACGCTTTGTCAAAGTGGTAATGTGTAAACTTGTAATGTAAACTTGTCAGGGGAAGTTTAGGTTGGATATTAGGAAGAAGTTCTTTACTGAGAGGGTGGTTGGGCACTGGAATGGGCTGCCCAGGGAGGTGCTGGAGTCACCGTCCCTGGGGGTGTTCAAGGAATGGGTTGATGAGGCACTTGAGGCCATGGTCTGATGGTCTAATGGTTAGGAATATGATGGGATAAAGGTTGGACTTGATGACCCTGGAGGTCCCTTCCAACCATAATGATTCTATGATTCTAATAATGCCATCTCTCTCCAACAGCGACCAAAGAGGAGCACAGAAAGGACTGTGGTGCAAGAAAACCAAACTTGTTTATAATTCCTTACCTGTTTTAGTGCTTGACTGGAGTATAAAGAGTGTTAGTGAGACTGAGCTTCAAATTCTTGAGCAAAGATCCTCCTCTCTATTCCCAATGAGACAGTATTATTGTGTTTCTTGATAGGAAAAGAACTGTTAATAGAACCAATTTAGGAGCATGGATAATATTTATGCCTCTCTGTTTTCATTCATATTAGAACAGAGATGAAAAACAGATGTAGTATCTGTAAAACAGATTAGGCTGAAATTGCTGTCTGACTTATGCTTTTTAAAAGCTTCTAATGCTTTAATTAAGAAATTACCTGAGTTGTCTATACTTGTGAAAAATGTGTTTCTGGTGAAGTTCAATGAAGTTGGTAATTGTTAGTGCAAAAGGTAGCAAGAGACCTTTTCCAGGCATCTAATCTATTTTGCTACAGCGCTAACACAAAATTTTCACAGATAGAAATGCAATCGTATAATTAATTTCTAGCATGTATCATAACATATTTGTTAATTTGATCCTTTTTCTGAGGTATATCAACTATATTTACCAAAAATACATGTAATGCTAGCTTCTGGGGTATTGTAAGTATAGATGAATGCAAATTACTACTTCTAGAAGGTCACCACCACTAGTCCCTCCAAGAATCTCTAACATGAGAAATAATAGAAAAAGGCAATGTTTGGATTGATAGATGATGACATGGGATAATTAGATTGTTCAGAACCTCACTAGAGCTATTATTTATAAATTTCTACCGCCTTGCCTTTCTCCTAATCATTGAAAGGATTTGTCAACATAGATTTCCTCCTCCTCCTCAGATGCTGACATGAAGAGCAGCCCACAATATATGCTGACAAGACAAGAACTTTTGAGACTGCCTTAAAATGTTCTTTGCAACGACTACATTTTTCTAAATGGTGATTTAATCAAGCAGGGAGAACTTACATGGAAGACACAGATTTACCTACTCTTAACTTTTATTAAATACACAATTCAAGTAGTTTCTTGACAGGTTTGATGAGGAAGGTCAGGACGTGGCACCTCAGTTGGTACATGGGGACCATGGTGTCCCAGGGGGATCTGGAGCAGGCAGAGCTCTGGGTGGTGGCACATGTGTGTGTGTGCTGTCCCTCCTGTGCTCACTCCCATGTGTGTGTTTTTTCTGTGGTTTCCTTCCACAGCTGATCTGAGCCTGGTGAACGGAGAGGAGAGCTGCTTATACTTCGCTGGGAATTCTCTCGGGCTCCAGCCAAGAAAAGTTAAAACTTACTTGGATGAAGAACTGGATAAGTGGGCTCAAACGTGAGTACCCTGCAGGGTGTGTGAGATTCCAACCCACCCTTCCGATGAGCGCATTTTTTTATTGTGAGATCTGCTTTGGAAATGCTTAAATAGAAGGACAGTGTGTTAAAACTACTACAGCCCAGGCCTAAAGCATGTCCAGTGTTTCCCTAGCACTGTTTATATCTCCTTTAAAAGTATGAGCAGTAAAACAGGCAAAGAGAAAATTCCAGCTGTGATCACCTGCGTTGCACATGGTGGCTCTGTTTTGGTTCTTCTAGAGAACCTGCACAATTTAACCATCCCCATCCAATTGCTGTGTGTGTTTACACACAAGACACACAAACTCATTTTGTTACTGCTGTTTGCTGGTGAACATGATACAGTTTCAGGTCCTATGATTTCCTAATTAGTATTTTTAACTGTATGTGATTCACCCTGTGAGCCTTGCAGTGGGCAGTTCCCCTTGAAATAGCACCAAGCACAGGTGGTGCTACTGCCAGCCCTGGCAGGTTTTTAGCTCCTCTTAAACCAGGTCTCTGCCTGACAAGTTAATTTTATTTAGAAAGAAACATTCCTGTCTTCTCAGGAACATCTCGGTGAGGAGCTGAGGTAGATTGTGATGAGCTGTGCTTGAACAGAGCTGATATAGGGAAGACAGGAGGACAAAAGAGGGGCACACTTCAGCATTGCAGGAAAGGGACATTGTCATCACAGCAGTTGGGAAACTTTTAGATATATAGGGGGAAAAGAAAAGCTTTTTTTAAAAAATATTATACTTTGCTTCCATGGAGAGTTTGTGCTTTGAGATGTCCAGCACCTACCTGAAGAGTTGGAGCAGGGAGGAGTAAGGAAAAAGATAAGTAAAAACCAGGGATCTGAAGACAGGAAAGGAAAATAACATCCAGATGGGTGAGTAAGCTGGGAGAGAGATGAACACTTTTACAGGGTGCAGGATATGAGGGGAACAGAAGTGACTTCATCATGAGAGCAGAGGAAGTATGGGGATACAGAAGAGGAAAAATGAATTCTGCTGATGGGACAATCTTGTTTCACTAGAAACGGTCTTGATGGAGGCTTCTCAATGTAAATGTGGAAACTCCGGAGCTGCTGTTGCACTTGTTAATGCTGTGGGTAAATAAAAATGGTTTGCAGTTTTCTATTTATTAATTGTATTCTTAGAAGTGTGAAGAAGGTTGAGAATGACCGGGAATGACTGAACTTTGGGAAGTGCTCATTCCTCCTGGTTAGTCATTCAGCACAGCGCTGCGGTTTCTCCAGTGATTTGAAACAATTGCAACCCTGCCCATTTGTGGATGACTATTGTGCTTTATCAGGGAAACAGCTGAGCTCTTTCAAAAGGTGAAAGTCAGATAGCATTATCTGTTAGAGTGATGCACTGCGAGCACAAATATATTTCAGCTCCTTCACAGTACCTTTTCATTGGTTCACTTCCATTCCTATGTTTGTCTTTGCTACAGTGAACGATGGTTTGGGTTTTTTTTCCTCTATGATTATAAAACCATGAAAGAAAAGGGTAGGCAGCACGCTTCTCCAAAGTGCTTTCAGTAGCTGTATCTAAGGGGGAAATATGGCTGAACAAAATTTTAAGCCACTGGGAGAGAGGGATCAAATCTAGAAATGCTGTTTGCCAAAAATACAGCTTGGCCCCAAACGCCTTACCCAGAATAAGAAAGAAAGTTTTAAAGAAACCTACAAAACAAACTAAATCAAACAAACACCCAGAACAAAATCCTGTTAGCTGCAGATGGGCCTAAGGCAACTGAGAGAGTCAGGGTAAGGCCAAGCTTAATTTGAACACAGCTGAAAGAAGCTGAAATGTGGGGTTGGGTACTGGGTGCTGCAAAGGAATAGGTGGTTGGAGATGCAGAAATGGATGCTTTTGTTTCAGTCACCAAGGACAGCTTAGCAAAATGCAGTCTGAGGTAGTTGCTGTTACCAGCCAAAGCCTGTTGAATGGCCTGTGTGTTGGCAGCATGGAATTTAGTGGCTGTTGCTTATATAAATAAGTAGCGAGAATCTAAGAAATAGCATGTAAATTAGGCACGTCCTTCAAGCCAGCAATGGTATAGATTCTGACTCTCTTATAAATTGGTTTATCGCATTTTCTGTTTGTTGTGTCTTGGGACTCATCTCAAATAGCTACTATACTTGTCTATTTAAATGGTTTTCACTGCTTATAGCTGCTGGCAAGAGTGAAAAGGAAGATTACTCGGTAGCAGTTATCAAGGGCAGGGAAGCCCTTGCTTTAGCTCTGCGCCGTGATGGCAACTCATTAGAGTAAGGACTGCAGAGAAAGAAGCCTTTTCATACATTTCTATCTTGTGTTCCCTCTTACAGTGTCACTGTCCCCTTTTTCTCCCCCCTGCCTTTAAATAGTGGGTTATAGATTTCTGCTCTTACGTCTGTCTCCCACATACCTGTTCTGGTTTTGTATTCGTTCTCTCCACGTTCCTCAGTCTCCTGTTTTATGCTAATGTACAAATTTCAAGCCACTGGCATTCTTAATATGGATTTAAAAAGACCCTCTGAGACTTCATCTTTCTTTTCTGTTTTGATTTCAGGTAAATCCAAGGTTTATTGAGTGAGGGACAAAGAGGGATGAAAGTTTTTCTCTTCCATGCTTAGCCTAGAGTAGCCTATAGTCCATTTTTTTGAATCTAAAAGACCAAGGTTGAAGTGACTTCTTTGGTTGGATAAAGGCCAATAGGTGCTTTGCAGAGTCCTGTTTTCCCTCCCCCTCTCCAACTGTTTAAGCAATTAATGTAATTTATAGAATCATTCTTCCATGCGAACATACTTGATGTAGTGGGCAATGTCTTGTGTCCGAGTAGCTCATTAAAGTGGAACTATTAAAACAGAAAGGAGTCTGCCATAGCCTGTTGTTAGGCTCTGTGAAAGGCTGGTGGGATGACTGGGGAGTGGGGAACCTGCTGGATGGAAGTCTTGAGGATTAGAGTAGTTTAGCTGTGCAAAATGAAGACTGAAAGAAAGGAAATGGTTGTTCTCTGTGAATGTATCAAGGGGTAAACATG